>JAUPTC010000941.1:0-32241 GCA_030762895.1 Sophora flavescens | reverse complement strand
CTTAAATGTGAGCTTTTGAGCCATTAAGGGGTACTCACTAAATCTACTCCCATTTTTTGTGTTGGGAAAGGTTATTCCTCTTGGATTGTATTCTATAACTTGACTCTGAAACCGCTTCAAAGCTTAAAATTTTTGAAAAATTTTGAAATGATTGAGGCACTAGGTATTCTCCTCCCTGCTCGAGTTTTGATTGATGAAATGCTACCCTTATCTGCCCAATTTCGGAGTTGTAGAAGAAAAATATTCCTTTTCTTGGTCCCCTTGAAAATATTCTTGAGAGACTCCTTCTAAAGTATTCAGCCAAAAGGGGAAAAAGGTAGTCGAAAGAGTAGGATGAGAAAGCTTAAAAATGATTTCTTCTCGGATTGAAAATCTCCCCTTATCCAAATGAAAAAAAAGAGAAAATTAGAAAAGAAAAAGAAATAAAAAAACGAGAAGGGGATGACAAAAGATATTGAGAAATAATTACAGCGGCAAAAAAGAAAGAATAGGTGGAAATGAGCCAAAATCCAAAAAGGTATTTTTGCATGTGTCGTGCTTCTGGCAATACTTGATATTTAACTAGCTTTGAAATTTTCTTTTTGATCTCCCCCTCCAACAAATCCCATAACTCCGTTACAAATCAAAGCCAAAGACCCTTGATTCTTAACGTTTTTCACTACAAAGTAGAGATTTGGCTGATAGTCGCTTATGGTGACACCTTCTGGCGGAAAATGGAGCGAATTGTCACATATCCTTGAACACTGAGTGAGGTGAGAGTGATAGCCAAGCCAATACAAGCTGTGACTTCGTGGAGAAGAGGTCTTTTCCTAGAATATGAGTCTAGGAAACTTAAGTCCCCAATGGGACTTTGGATACTGTCTTCTGCTGGATATTTTTGAAAACACTTCGTTACTGCATCATCTACATCTGTTCTAGTTCACTATCATTGCTCGCTTGTTTTCATCTTCCGCCTTGGTTTTTGCTTCCGACAAGCGAGTCTTAAGCTTGGGGTGATTTGGATGAGCGGATTTCACCTCATTTTCCAGTACATTTCCTGCATGCATTTGCACATAGTTAGGCCATTTTTGTTTAATTTTGCTAGTTTTTCCCTTTGGAATCGATATGGTGTTTTTGTGTTGTTTTCATGGAATTTATGATTAATTGCCCAAGACTGGCCATTATGAAGCTTGATGAAGAGAGAGTCTGAAAAGAGAAGTTATCCTGAGCTGCTGCTTTAAATCTCGCCGTGAGATTGGATCTCGCCGCGAAGCTGGCAGATCCACCCTGACACAATGATACCCTTTTCCATCGACTCTGCTAATCACCTTTCGTCTCGCGATGAATTATGGCTGACTGCATGTGATACTCACTCCTTTCCCGCTCGCCGCGAAAGTTACTATCTCGGCCGTGAGATCCACTTCAAGCCAGGATTTAAGATTCGGCATGCGAGCCACGGCTCACTTTCGCGAGCGCGACAACCTCGTAACCCCTATTATAAGCTGGTTTTGTGGGAACTCAGCGGGGATTTGCTTGGGAGAGAAAGGAGGCTACAAAACCCTGTAAAAACGCACTTCAGGTCCATGGGTTTCGAGTATCCTTCCATGGAGTTCCTCCCTTCCTTCATCTCTGTATCTCTCTTTCCTTTTTTACTTCTGATGATGTAGCTAACCTTCCTTTGTTTGGGTTATACAAAGGTGTTTCTGAAACTGGTTAACATGAAGTGATTGTAATGAAATTTCCCGCTTTCTTTGTGAGTGTTTGATTCCATGCTTAATGCTTTCCTTGGTTTGACTCATCCTAGGAATGATATGTTGCTTTAATTGATAATTGAAAGGTTGATGTTAGGGTATGCTCTTAATCAATGCCAAGTAGTTCGTGAACCTGGACATAGGTCTTTGGGGGTGCTTGCAATCTTATGAATCTTGAATTTTTAATGCAATTTCTCATGTTAATCTACCTAAGACATGGGGTTTAATTTGGGATTTGTGCGCTTATTCCACCCCCAAGACATTAGGTTTTGAGTATTTGAAGAAGATTTGATTGTCATAATTGAAGTAGAATTGTGTTATTTACCATTTCAAGAACCATATGAGGATTAGCCATTCAACCCTAACAATTCTATCCATTTATTGTTTCACACTTCCGGAACTTTTGCCCAATAAGGTTTGATAAAATACCTAAAGAACAAAAACATCTTATTCTTGTTTGTTTTATTGATGTTAGACTATCTTCATTCCAAAACAAGATTCGGCCAGATAGTAGTTCAATTTATGAAGTAGTACTTGTCCAAGATCCTCGAGGACGTTCCGGACTTACCGCTTTTATTACTTGTAACGACCTTCGACACTGGCTTTAGTCCGTCACTCAAACCGGTGAGCTTACATACTCTCTTATGGGATTTGAAGGCTTTTGATGCTAAATGATTCTCCAACAACCCCCTTAGGGATGGTATCCGCTAATCTTTGTAGTCGATGTACCTCATCAACGTAGTCCTATCTGCCCTTATCAAACAGAGTTGGTTGTCTGCCTCTTGCTTGACCATGTAGACTAAATCTCTGCTCCAATGTAGTGACATCCTTCATCGGTGCTTCTTCTTTCTATTCTGGCTGAGGAAAACCTCTCATCACAATATCTCCACTAATCTGCATTCTTTTGATCTTAAATATAGCAAACCAAGATTAAGTTCCAAGTAAATATCTAAATATTCTTTAATCTTCTTAAGATGAGATTCTCTAGGATTGTATTGAATCTAGCACACATATGGGTATTAAATTGAATGTCAAGTCTCGCTATTAAGTACAATAGAGAGCCAATCATATCCTCGTAGACAGCTTATCTACCTTACCTCTTCATCATCTTTGCTTAGTTTTTGCATCGCTGCATGGGGTTTTCATGAGCTTGATTTTCCATTTTGTATTCTTGAGTATCCCCTTGCTATTTTTTGTTGATGAATGTAAATTCCGCTACTTGTGTATGATTTGTAATCCACAGGAAGAACTTCACTTCTCCCACTTGCTCATTCCCAAACTCAACGTCACAGCAGATTTGCAAACTTCTGCACAACTTTTCATTAGTTGCTCCAAAATAATATCATCAACATAAATTTGAACTATAATAAAGTTCTCTTTTAGAGTATTTTTTGAACAGAGTAGGTCTACTTGTCCTCTAGTAAACCATTATGTATGAGAAAGAACTGAGTCTATCATACCATGCTCTGTGTGTTTGTTTCAAACTATACAATGTCTTTTAAGTTTGAAAAGTGGATCTGTTTATCGATCCTCAAAACCGTGGGTTGTTTAACATACACTTCTTCTTTCAATTATACCATTTAGAAAAGCACTTTTACATCCATTTGAAATTAGGGTAATTTGGTGTGGCAACATATGAAATTAAACTGTGTATGTCTTCGATTCTAGCCACAGGCAAAGGTTTCGCGATAATCAATACCTTCTTGTTGGTTATAGCCTTCAGCTACTAACCTGCTTTATTTCCTCGACAACTTTACTACTTCATCTAATTTGTTTCCAAGACTCATCTTGTTCCAATAATCTGACTTTTTTAGGCTTAGTAGACAAGAGTCCAGACATCATTTCCCGGTGAACTGTTGGTTCCTTTCTATAGTAGTTAATCCAACTTTTCATCCTCAAGAGCTTTTCACGCGTTAGGTTTTTAAATTTGGAAACAAGCACATTGTTTACTCTCTTCAATGATCCTGGTCCTTACCCTCCGCATGATTTCCAATAACAATCCTTAAGATGATTAGTGTCGAACTTCTAATCCCTTTTAGATCATCAAGATTCACACTTATTCATGACTCGTTTGTTCGGACTTGTTCTTTCTCAAATTTCTCGTGCATGTGATTTTCTCTTGCTAGATCGGTTGTTGACTTTCCTGGCTCTTTCTTTCAAGACTTTAAGATCATCTTCTCAGGATCTGATAGTTCTTTATCAGTCTTTAATCCATCATTGAATTTAATTGAACATATTCTTCAATAACTAAGTTCTTGAATCTGAAACTTCTTAAAGCCCTAGGACTTTTTTCGTACAACCTACTAAAAATACCTCTTTATCTACCCTAGAATCAAACTTTCCAAGATTATCTTTGGTATTCTCAATAAAACATTCACATCCAAAAGCATGAAAATAAGATATGTTGGGGCTTTTTCCTTCAACAATTCATAGGGTTCTTTTTAGAGAAGGCCTAATAAGTATTCCGTTTTTTACACAACAAGAAGTGTTTACGCCTTCCGCCCAAGTACTTAGGAGATTATTTTCATTGAGCTTAGATCTAGCCATCTCTTGCAGAGATCTATTCTTTCTCTCAACCACCCATTTGCTGTGGAGTTCTAGGTGTCAGAGAAATTGTGAGAGATCTCCATTCTCCTCACGTAACCGCTCTAAACTGCCATTTTCAAATTCTCCCCCATGATCACTTCTAAGGGTAGAAATATAGAAACCTTGCTCATTTTGTACTCTTAGCTCGAGAAAGCCTTAAAAGACTCATCCTTGTGTTAGGAAGAGTACCCATGTGTATCTAGAATAGTCATCAACTATGACAAATCCATATTTTCTTCTAGCCAGCCGGGGAACACTAACTCGTCCAAACTATCCATGTAACAACCAAGAGGTCTAGAGGTGGATACTTGGTTTTTAGATTTGAAACTTGATTTTATCTCATACCTCTCCGACATGTATCACACAAGACATCTTTTCTAAAGCTAATATTAGGCAATCCTCTCACGAGATTATTCTTTTTTAATTCAGAAATTAGTTTCATACTAGCATGTCCTACTTTCTTATGCCATAACCATCTCTCATCCTCTTTTAGACATCGACAGTTACACTTTTGATCCGAGATCGATTAATCTTATAAAGATTTTGTTTCTAGCTGAAAAGAAGGTTTTACCACCACAATCTTTAACTATGCATACATCCTTGGTAAAGGAAACATCAAACCACTATCACATAATTGACTTTATGCTACAAATTGTGCTTTAACCTTTGGAATCCATAAGACTTTGATATGTGGAAAAGAGGGGTTACCACCAATAGTACCAATTCCTATAACCTTCCCTTTCTGATTCCTCCAAGGCAACATGTTCTCCTTTTCTAAGTTGGAGGTCTAGGAACATAGACCTTTCTCCCGTCATATATGCGAGCAAAACATCCTCGGCCCACAGTGGTGTGTTTTGTCCGCTGAGGCATCTCGCAAAAAAAATTATTTGATCTTTAGGTATCTATATTTTTCTGGGTCCTTTCTCGTAGTTCTTAGGAGACTGAAAGACTTCCTTTTCTTCTATGGATACACTTAGACATAACATGCCCGGGCTTTTTCCACGTGTGGTTACAAATAGGTGTTGATTTGGTTAAAGTTGACTTACCAGACATCAGAGGAACTTTAGTTGATACTTTATGATGTGTCCATGGACATATCCACATCTTCTTTGTTAAGAGAGTAAGCTTTTGAATGCCATGAGCTTAGTCGATTATCTCTACCATTATCAAATTTGGCAAGATCATGTGAGCCTTCCACTTTCTCATGAAGCTTCAACTTTCTTCGCATGGTGATGTTTCACTTGAGATCTTAGCTTCATTAGACTTTTCAGTTTCACCAATGCTCTCTTTTAGCCGCCGCACTCTTCGAGATTTCTGGTTATGTTTAACATGAGTGTGATTTCACCTCATTTTCTGTACATTTCTCGTATTATTTGCTATAGTTAGGCCATTTTAGTTTGATTTTGCTAGTTTTTCCTGTGAAACCATATGGTGTTTTGTGTTGTTTGCAGGAATTTACGATTAATTGCCTCAGATTTGGCCATAATGAAGCTTGGATGAAGAGAGATTCAATAGAGAAGAAATCGAGCCGATGCATCTCGTTGCTCCATGAGATCGATTCGCCGAGCAAGGTAAGACCACTGACGAACAATCACCTTTTTCTGCCTCACTCGCGGATCACCATTCCCGCTGCGGTCGAAGGCTTGACGCGCTGTAAACTTCACCTTTTCGCTCGCCGCGAAGTTACATTCGTCGCGAGAGATCCAATCAAGACCAGATTTTAAGATTCGCTCGCGAGCCACGCCTGCCGCGAGCTACAAACTCGTAACTCTATTATAAGCTATTTTAGGGCAGGAATTGAAGGGGGATTCGTTGAGAAAGGAGGCGCCCAAAACCCTAAAAACGCACTTCGCCATTGTGGGTGGCATCCTTCCATGGAGTTCTTCCTTCCTTCAGCTCTCGGATCTTTTCTTTTTCTTTTACTTTGATGATGTGTAGCTAAACTTCCTTTTGTCGGGGTTAGACAATGGTGTTTCTGAATTTGGTGTGTAACATGGAGTATCGAATGAAATTTCTCGTTTCTCATGTGTTTGATTCCATGCTTAATGCTTTCCTCGCTTTGATCATCCTAGGATGATTTGTCGCTTTAATAGACAATCAAAGGTCGATGTTGTGCATGCTCTTGAATCAAATGCCAAGTAGTTCATAACCTAGACATAGTCTTGGGAGTTTAATTTTATGAACTGACCTTAATGCAATTTCTCGTTTAATCCACCTAAGACATTAGGTTTAATTTGGGATTTTAGGCTCATTCCACCTAAGACATTAGGTTTGAGCATTTGAAGAAGATTTGATCATATAATTAAGTAGAATTGTGTTATTTACCATTTCATAGAACCAAAGGAGGATTAGCCTAGTCTAACCCTAACAATTCTATCCATTTATTGTTCACATTTCTGTTTGCCCATTAAGTGTTTCCGATAAATACCTAAAGAACAAAACATCTTATTCTGTTTTGTTCTTAATAGATGTTAGAGCACTTTCATTCCAAACAAGATTCACTGAGAAGTAGTTCAATTTATGGCGGGTATTTGTCCACTCATCCCCGAGACCTATATCCGCCTCTCACCGCTTTATTACTTGCATCTACCCGGTGACTTTGTTTAGTGTCAAGTTTTGGCGCTGCTTGTCGGATCTATGCAATATCATTGTACCAAGGGGACCCCTAATTAGGCATTTTTACTGTTTTCTGCCTGGTCTGTTTTTCTTTTTTGTTTTTCGTTTTTCCTGGTATATTTGTTTTGTCTGTTTTTCTGCTTTTTCATTGAAGCTGTGAATTATCCATCTGTTGTTTATCTTGTAGCGATGTTTAGTTGGTGTTCTGACACTGTTTCGCTTTTTCTCCCCGCTCGCTTGTTACTTGTATGCACACCACTCCAGTGAACTTCATTGACCCCTTGATCGAGGGACTTTGTAGGGAATGTAAAGGAAGCTGGCAAGACAAACACAGAAGGAGCAACTTTCATGAAGGCAAGAGCTGTTGAGTTACCATGCAAGAACCACAATTTGAAGTAGCAACCGTCACCATGGCTGAAGATAATGCACCAAGAGGACAATGGGGAATTATACTTCCCCAGAGTCGATAGATGGGACCAATCAGACCTACAAAGGGCTTGAACAATTTTGAAATAAAGGCATCACTCTCAATCTTGTGCAGGAAAATCAATTTTGGAGGTTTGGAGAGTGAAGACCTCCATGCTCACATTGGTACATTCATTGAGTTTTCGTGACACCATCAAGCCAAATGGAGCTCAGGGGGGCCATTCGCTTAAGGCTTTTCCTCTTTTGAGGGATAGAGCTAAGTCATGGCTTCAATCCATCCTCCATGGGAGCATCACTCGAATGATTTGGTGAGCAAGTTCTTTATCTCTCTTTCTTCCCTCTGTCAAGAATGATCAAGTTGAGATCGTGAGATTAATGCTTTTGCACAGGGGAGGGGATGGTGAATCGCTTATGAAGCTTGGGAGGAGGTTCAAGTCTTTGCTCACACCTTGTCCAAATCATGAGTTGGAAACATGGCAGCAAGGGCAACCTTTGTCAATGGGCTCAACCGAAATTCCAGAAGTATGATCAAGCGGCTGCGAGGGTGGATCATTGGGAGCCAAAAGACACCCGAAGAAGCAAAGACTTGATTAAAATCTATGGCTAATAATGATTATCAAATGCCTGGTTCTCATCATTGGTCAAGAGAGGTGTTTTGGAGCTTGATGAAAGTGGTGCTCTTAAAACGCAAATGGCCATTCTTACCAAGCAACTGGGGTCCGCTCAACTACGGAATTCTCAACTACAAGTTGTCCAAGTTCAAGCTACCTCGATTGTGATTACATGGAGGTAACCATGCAAA
The DNA here is from genome assembly GCA_030762895.1 of Sophora flavescens. NCBI lineage: Eukaryota > Viridiplantae > Streptophyta > Magnoliopsida > Fabales > Fabaceae > Sophora > Sophora flavescens. Next base: position 24,081 of record JAUPTC010000941.1, on the reverse strand, counting down.
TGGCAATTGTGAGATTAATGGTTTGGAAGTTCTGCACAAGAAGAAGTAAATTACATGGGAAACCAAGGGCCTAAGAATGATCCTTTCTCTAACACCCCTACAATCCGGTGGTGGCGAGCCATCCTAACTTTGGTTGGAGACAGGCAAGGCTCGTTCTCAAGCAAAGCCTCCCGGAGAGTTCAAGCAAGTTGAGAACATTCTAGCCCGATTCATGCAAGCAACTTAAGACAATATGAAGAATCAAAATGCCTCATCAAGAATCTAGAACACTAAAAAGGCCAATTGACAAAGCAAATGACTGAGACCTCAGGACACTTCTTTGAGATACCGAAAAAATCCAAGGTGGATTGCAAGGCAATTACTACAAGAAGCGGGAAAGTGGTAGTCTCACAAGAGAAACGGAGAGAAGAAAAGACAATTGGTGAGGGAGTTGATTAGGTATTTGTTGAAGATGTAACAATGAAGAACTCGAGACTTCCCCAAGCCACTACCTCTAGTCCTATTGTTGTTGAAGCTGAAAAACCACGAGGGGAAAAATTGGTTGATGAAGAGTTTGCAAGAAAGAAGACTAGAAGGCAAATTCTTGAAAGAAGTTGACAATCCCAAGGAGTTGCCACCATATTCAAGATACCCTATCCTCAAAGGTTGAAGAAGAGCAAAAGATCAACAATTCTCTAAGTTCCTGGATGTGTTCAAAGTGCAAATTAACATCCCTTTTTTCAAAGCTCTTAAACAAATGCCTTCCTATGCCAAGTTTATGAAGGAGATTCTTACTAATAAAAGGAAGTGGAAGGAGGAGACGGTCATGCTCATCTAAGAATGTGGTGCCATACTCCAAGGGGAGTTACAGGTGAAGATGAAGGATCCGGGTAGCTTTACTATTCCATGCAATTATTGGTCATTTGAACATTGGAAGAGCCTTGCGTGATCTCGGTGCAAGTATCAACCTTATGTCGCTATCCATTTTCAAGAAGCTGGGAATTGGTGAATTCTAGCCAACGGGATTTCTCTCAATTGGCGGATCGCCTCATTACATATCCTTATGGCGTAGTGGAGGATCTCGTTGGTTAAAGTAGAACAAATTCATCTTTCCAAAGAGATTTTGTGGTGTTGGATATAGCGAAGATAGTGAGACTCCGTTAATTCTTGGAAGACCATTCCCTAGCCACGGGTAGAGCTTTGATCGATGTAAATCAAGGGTAATTGGTGCTAGAGTCCAAGATGAAAAGGTCACCTTCAATGTTTTTGAAGCAATTGGGCATCCAAGCGACAAAGATACATGTATGAGTGTGGACCTTGTTGAATCTTTTGACTGACAAGAGTGCGTAACAAACTTTTGAAGATTCATTGGAAGCGGCTCTTATGGGTGAGAATATAGAAGAGGCATGTGAGGAAGGTTGAGTTCATGGTCAAATCCTTGAGGCTTGTCTAGTTTTGAATACTGATGAAGACAAGTTGTGGAGGATGAGGATAGAAGACAAGGGTAAACTCCACCTGTGCTAGAGTTGAAAGAACTTCCATCTCATCTCCGTTATATGCTTTTCCTTGGGGTGAATTCTTCATTCCCAGGTGATCATTAGTAGCGGGTTGAATTCTTTAGAGGAAGAGAGCTGTTAAGGGTGCTAAGGGGAGCACAAATCTGCAATTGGGTGGTCTATGTCCGACTTCAAAGGGGATAAGTCCCTCATTCTCGTATGCACAAAATCCTTTGAGAGGAGAACTTCAAGCCGGTCGGACAACCCCAAAGAAGACTCAACCTAAACATGAAAGAAAGTGTGAGGAAAGGAGATTGTAGAAGCTTTTTGGATGCGGGTATAATTTATCCAATCTCAAGATAGTCTTGGGTGAGTCCCCAAAGTTGTCCTAAGCAAGGGGGGATGACGCGGTGGGTTGCAAACGATAAATAGAGTTAACCTCTCAAGGAACGGGCTTCTGGAAGGAGGGGGTGTGTATTGATTACGGAAGATTGAATGAGACCACCGTAAAAGATCACTTTCCTTGCCCTTCATTGATCGGATGTTAGCAGATTGGAGGTCATGCCTTTTATTGCTTCCTTGATGGATACCGGGGTATAAACGATTGTGGTTGACCCGAAGGACCAAGAGAAGATTGCTTTTACTTGTCCTTATGGCGTCTATCATACCAGAGGATGCCATTCGGTTATTAATGCACCCCACTTTTCAAAGGCATGCTTTCCATATTTCCTGATATGACTGAAAATTCATTGAGGTATTGATCGACCTCTGGCTCACTAGTTTTTGACTAGTAAAGATCAAGGATTTATTCGAGTTTAATCTCGTTTTCCCAAATTAGACTTGATTGTCTTCAAGCAACATTTTGAGTCTGTAAAGTATTTTTTGGGTTAATTTAGGTGATTTTAAATTCGAATAAAGCACTTACCGCTATTTGTTGTTTTCAAAGTTAATAAAGAGGAAGCAATTCAGGGAGTTCTTAGCCCTAATAGAAACTACTCGCCTCGCGAGCCTGAAGCCTCACCGTGCCTGTAAATGCCATCCTCTCTGACCCGCCTCGCTGAATCAAGTTCCGACCCGAGAAATCCAACCTGGCGAGACGAGCATCACGGCCGGTCGTGGATGAGGATCACGCTATGACAAATAAGCACCCAAAGTCGGAGTGATCACGGCTCCGCTCGTGATAGTCATCACGGTCGTGACAAACCAGAATTTGAAGTCTCACCGCGGATCGATCGATCGCCGCGCGAGTAAACCAATTTGAACTCGCCGCCATGATGAATATTCGCGGCCGCGAGTATGCTCGCCTCGCAAGCGCACGCTGATCCACGGGTTTATAAATTCTTGTTTAGGGGCGGATTAGAGGGGATCCATACTTCGATAGTGGGACGGGCTGCGGATTAGGTTTAGAGTTTTGTGTTCCTTTTTTAATGGAGAGCTAGTCTCCTTGATCGATCTTTCAGAACCGTTCGCCTTGCGCTTGAGGGCTCCAGAATTCTTGAACTTATTGCTATTCTCTTCAATATTTGTTCTAGTGTGTTCTTTGCTTAATTCAGGATTATATTGAATATATATTGATTTGTTTGATGACTATATGTTCCTAAATTTAATCGTGTTTACTTAATTCGTATGTTCAATTCGTGTTTTCTTATTTCACGGGGGCTTCATCCGCTTGTTAATTCGAATTAGAATATATGTCCGTCGATTGCCCTTTTATTGTTAATTGATGTTACAACCGAAAAGGGATTAGATCCGCTTAGGACATGGAATTTATGAACGGTGATATGGGAAACCAGAACTTGATGGTTGATCGTTTTTAGCTATTTGATAGTTATTTTAATTGCATTATTTTCTTGCTTTTTTTCTTTATTTAGTTTCAAATTCCAAACCCCCATACGACTTTTGATTTTCTGTTAACAACAATCCGAGTCCTTGTGAGACGATACTTGAGTTGTCGCGACTTTCCCTATCTCCATCTTTCTACAAACGGCATGTTTTTGACGCTAGCTGACAACAATAAAATTGTGTCAGTCGGGGACTCTGTTGTTATTGACGAAAAATAAAACTAAAAAACTTTTGCATTTGCTGAATTAGTTGTGGGTTGCTTTGTCTGGTTGTGAATCTTAGTACTTCCCATGGATAATCACATGTATGGTTATATGCCTAATGTTTTATTAAGCCACCACCATGCATATATTATCCTAAAACTCTTGGGAGTTTAGGAGTCTAGTAGTGACTGTGGGTATGTTTGGAGTGAATGATCATTTTAGCCAACAAAGTGGAGGACATAGTGGCTTGGATGAGATAGCTTCTTTGATGCAACAAATGGCAGAGCACACTCTTTCAACTCCAACAAGCAAGTCTTAAGAAAATGGCACAAGACATGCTTGAATACTAAGGAGGATGACAAGCTTCGGGATTTGCCGCTCCGTTGGTCACATTGCCTTCGGCGACCACCTGCAAAACTCCACATCCCCCAAGAACATACAGATTCACAGACAGTTGTTCTTGATAATACCTCTAATGATAATTTTGATAATGATGTTAAGAATACTTTATTGATGAACATGTTTGAATCTCCGGTATTCATACCTTTCCGATTCTATCTATTATACTTCATGTGCTGTTGATTCACTTTGCTTCGTGTGTAGCATGTTTTGAAATCTCATTCTTTTCGGGGTGTGACGAGCAAAACATCCATATGAAAGATGAGACATATGAGGTTGAGGCCCTGTTCGCCAGAAACATAGAAAATGAGGATCAAGGACATCTCGGCTTCACCATGCTTGAGGATAATGAAGAACCTTTGGAATTAGAAGATTCTATTAATTCATATGCATGTGTTGAAAGTGATGGATGGATGAACCAGAGTCTTGGAATTTTCGGACACATTCTAGCCTTTACTAATTGATTTGTTGTACTATATGTACTGATTGTACTAACACCAACCCTTGTGTGTGTGTGTGATATTTCGCATGTATAGCAGGTGATGGATTTGTCAAGCCAGGTGAATGAAGATCGTGCGTAAGTTGAACAAGACCGAGACCCCAATACTCGCTTGCCACCTCCCACCGTGGAACAACCTGCACGGAGTTCAAGCCTCTGCAGAGACCGGATTCTCGCACCACGACCACCCAAGGGGTTGAGCCCCATTTTATTGGGAGTGACTTTGTTGAGAAAGAGGTCATCTTTGACCAGGGAGGAGCAAGAAGTCCGCCGCACTTGGCGAGGTCACCATAATTGTCAAGTGATCACCTCCATATCAAGGTCGAAGTTAGGGGACCATGGAACAAGCTCTCGCCCCTTGTCTATCATGTGGGCCTTATGTCGCATGCCATGGGATCCGGGAGGATCATATGCACTGGTGGGCATTCGCGGGCCCTTCGTATCTGAGGCGGTAGGATCCCGTGGAAACCGCCTATATGAGTTTTTCGAACCCTACTCCTTTTAATTGTCTTTTCCTTGCTTTGTTTTTGTTTTGTTTGCTTTCAGCCTCTTGAATAATTTGAGAAGATCAAGAGTTGTGTTTGAGTCTTTGTGTCGGGTTTGCTGGGTTTTGATCAAATTTTGCATAGATTGATTGCATGACATGTGTTGACTGCATGATTTTCCCCTAAGTCTTGAAATTTGAAAATTGATCCCCATTTGAAAAAAAAAAATTTGAAAATTGAACTTTGAGATATTTTATTTTGATTGCATGATTTATGATAAGTTTGGGGTGATAGGGTACACACTAGGGATAGAATCTCGGTTAAACAATTTGCAAAAAATGTCCAGGTGAGGATTTGAGCCTCCAACATGTTTTTAATTGTGTGAATCACTTTCAAGTTGCCACTTTCCGAATTTGCTGAGTCTCTACTTGGTTTGCATGTTTATGTGATTGCATCAAATGATTTAGGCAATTTTCTCTGAATTAGCTACTTGGCCTAAATTGAACCAAACTCTACTCATGTTCTTTTAACCCCTTTGAGCCTAATTAGCCTACCATTTCTTGATGACCTTATGTTATGAGCCTAAATCTGAAAAACCATGTTAACTCGATCTTAGGATTGGGAGAGCATGGAAGCTTAGCAAGAGAATGGTTGCAAGAAACTAAGTTTGGGGTGCTACAAGAATATGATGTGTTGTTGGGGATTGAGAAAAAGAAAAATAAAGGTTGGAGCCAAAGTTCAAAAAGAAAAAAAAAGGTGCAAAAATGTCAAAGGGGTATTGAAAGAAGAAAGAGGCTGTAGTCACCCAAAAAGCATAAAGAAAATGGAAAAAGGAATTTGAGTGGAAATTCAAAGTGTAAAAAGTTTCATGCTCTCTTAGTTCCTAGGGACTTAAGCCCAGGACTTTGTATATCTTACCCTTAGCCAGGCCCCATTACAAGCTTTAAAAGCCCTTTTGGTGTCGCATGCAGGTTTTCGGGGGAACTTTGTTAGAGATGAAAATCAAATTCATGGAAGTGCTCTTAAATGTGAAATTGAGTGAAATGTTGATAGCCTAGACAAACTGGGCTAATGAGCGAAAAACTAAATGCCCTTGTGAGGAAGGCGATTGTTTGAATTTGGTGATCTCCCTCTTGTGTGTAACTTGGATCCCTTGCTTAGATTAATGATTGCTTGAATGACGAAATTCTCAAATGCTTAGAGTGAATGATGTAGGGATCGCTTTGTTTGGGGGGGGGACATCGAAGAAAACTGTTTTGATGAATTACTTGGAATTTGTGCGAAATTGTTTGAATCCTTTAAGCTTGCCAAGTCTTAAGTAGTTTTGAGTTTTAGCGTGCTTGGGGACAAGCAAAGTTTAAGTTTGGGGTATTTTGATCAGCCTGCGCTCGACTAGTTTTTGACTAGTAAAGATCAAGGATTTATTCGAGTTTAATCTCGTTTCGCCAAAATTAGACTTGATTGTCTTCAGGCAACATTTGAGTCTGTAAAGTATTTTAGGTTAATTTAGTGATTTTAAGTCGAATAAAGCACTTACTGCTATTTGTCATTTTCAGATTAATAAAGAGAAGCAATTCTGGAGTTCTTCGCCCCACGAGAAACTACTTGCCTCGCGAGCCTGAAGCCTCACCGTGCCAGAAATGCCATCCTCTCTTACTCGCCCCAGGACCAATGTCTCGCCCATGAGAAATCCAACCCTGAAGGACAGAGAGCATCACGGCTGGCCATGATGAGGATCACGGCCATGACAAATAAGCACCCAAAGTCGTAAGTGATCATGGCACCGCCTGGATAGTCATCACGGCTGTGACAAACCAGAATTTGAAGTCTCGCCTTGCGAATCGATATGTCGCCGCGATAAACCAATTTGAACTCGCGCCATACTAATATTCGGCGTCGAGAGTATGCTTGCCTCGCGAGCGCACGCTGATCCTGGGTTTATAAATTGTTGCTAGTAAGGCATTAGAGGATCCATACTTTTGATAATAGGACGACTGCGAATTAGGGTTAGAGTTTTGTGTTCCTTTTGTAATGGAGAGCTAGTCTCCTTGATCGATCTGTCAGAATCTGGGTTCGCGACCGCCGAGGTTCCGTAATTCTTGAACTTATTGCTATTCTCTTCAATATTTGTTCTCGTGTTCTGTTTGCTTAATTCATGATTATATAGAATATATATTGATTTGTTTCGATGACTGTATGTTCCTAAATTTAATCGCGTTTGTTAATTCGCGTGTGTTCAATCTTTTGTTTTGCTGAATTCACGAAGGGCTTCATCCGCTTTGCTTAATTCGAATTAGGAATATATGTCTCGTAGCGCTCGGTTTTGCTTGTTAATTGATGTTACAATCGAAAAGGGATTAGATCTGCTTAGGGCATGGAATTGTATGAACCGATGATAGTGGGAACCGAGAACAGTAGGGTTGATCGCTTTTTAGCTATTTGATAGTTATTTTAATTTCATTATTTTCTGTTTGTTTTCTTTATTTAGTTTCAAATTCCAAAACCCCCATAACCGACTTTTGATTTTCTGGTAACAACAATCAGAGAGTCCTTGTGAGACGATACTCGAGTTGTCACACTTTCCCCTATCTACATCTTTTTACAAACCGCCGCTTTTGACGCGTGCTGCGACAAAGTGTCCAAGTATTTATGGATGATTTTTCTGTGTTTGGTGACTCTTTTGATAAATTTCTGAAAAATATTGCATGTGTTTAGAGAATATACCAATAAACTAACCTTGTTATGAATTGGGAAAAATGTCATTTAATCGTTATGTAATGTAAAGTTATTCGTCATAAAATATCATCACGAGGGATGGAAGTTGATAAAGCAAAAGTTGAAGTGATTGAAAAACTTCCCCCCCCATAAATGTGAAAGGTGTTAGAAGCTTCCTAGGGCATGCGGGTTTCTGTAGGAGATTTATAAAAGACTTTTCAAAGATTGTGAAACCCTTATGCAAGCTCTTAGTAGTTGATACTCCTTTTGTATTTGATGATGATTGCATGCATGCTTTCCAACTTTTGAAAGAAAAACTCACCACCGCACGGGCCATTGCACCTCAGTTGGAGTTTGCCATTTGAGTTAATGTGTGATGCAAGCGACTATGCGGTGGGAGCCATTTTGAGTGAAAGAAAAAAAATAAAGTTTTGCATGTTATTTACTATGCCAGTCGTGTGCTGAATGATGCCCAATTGAATTATACCACGACTGAAAAAGAATTTCTTGTTGTGGTGTTTGCATTTGATAAATTTAGATCCTACTTGATTGGCTCTAAAACTCCGTGTACACCGAGCAATTCTGCTTTGAAGTATCTCATGACTAAACAGATGCTGGCCAAGGCTCATTAGGTGGATACTAATGCTCCAAGAGTTTGATTTGGATATAAAGGACAAGAAAGGAGTGGAGAATGTCGTGGCCGACCATTTGTCTAGGCTTCCACAAGCAGATGTTCAAGCAAAGCTGAGTTGCCAATTCAAGAGGAATTCCCAAATGAAAAGTTTATGGTGCAAGTGGCACCTTGGTTTACTGGGACATTGCAAATTACAAGGCCGCCAACAAGATTCCGAAGGACTTCAATGTACAACAAAGGAAGAAGCTCATCCATGATTCTAAATACCATGTGTGGGATGAGCCTTACCTTTTCAAAAGAGGTTCGGATGGAATTTTGAGAAGATACATTCGGAAGAGAGAGATTGAGGGGTATTGACTCATTGCCACAACTCATCGTATGGGGGACACTTTGGTGGTGAGAGAACCGCCATGAAGATCTTGCAAAGTGGGTTATTTTGGCCCACTATTTTCAAAGACTCCAGAGCGTGGGTGATGAAGTGTGATAAGTGTCAGAGAACCGGAAGTATTTCCAAGCGAAATGAGATGCCCTTGAAGGGTATTCTAGAGGTGGAGCTCTTTGATGTGTGGGGGATCGACTTCATGGGTCCCTTCCCATCATCCTACAACAACAAATATATTATTGTTGCGGTTGACTATGTGAGCAAATGGGTGGCTGTCCCAACTGTGAAGGATGATGCAAAAGTGGTGATTAGTTTTGTAAGGAAGAACATCTTCACCCGATTTGGAACCCCTAGAGCCATCATTAGTGATGGGGGTACTCATTTTTGCAACAAAGAGTTCAATGCAGTGCTTGCAAGTTTGGGGTCAATCATAAAGTTGCCACACCATACCACCCTCAAACCAGTGGGCAAGTGGAGTTGTCCAATCGGGAATTGAAGAGGATTTTGGAGAAAACTATGAACAATGCTAGGAAGGATTGGGCAAAGAAACTGGATGATGCACTATGGGCCTATCGGACTGCATATAAAACACCTATTGGTATGTCACCTTACCAATTAGTGTTTGGAAAATCACGCCACCTTTCGGTAGAGCTCCAATATCGTGCTTTTTGGGCAGTGAAGGCCCTGAACTTTGATACTAAGCTGTCCATGGATAAAAGACAGCTTCAATTGAATGAGTTGGATGAATTCCGACTATTGGCTTATGAGAGTGCAAGGATCTACAAGGAAAGAACAAATTTTTGGCATGATAAGTACATCCTTCCAAAGCATTTTGAAGAAGGCCAATCAGTTTTGCTCTTTAATTCACGCCTCAAGCTGCTTTCCGTGCAAGTTGAGATCAAGATGGTCGGGTCCATTCTATGTCAAGTCGGTTTCTCCATTTGGTGTGATTGAATTGGAAGATCCATCATCCGGAGATACTTCCACAGTTAATGGGCAAAGGCTCAAGCACTACCTTGGAGCTACCTTCATTCCAAACAAGATTCGCCTAGATAGTAGTTCAATTTGCGAAGTGGTACTTGTCCAGCGATCCCCGAGGACGATATCCTAAGTTCTACCGCTTTATTACTTGCAACGACCGGTACACTTGGAAGTCCTGTGTCACTCACCGTGAGCTTTACATACTCTCTCTTATGGGATTTGAAGGCTTTAGATAAGCAGTTGGATTCCTCCAACAACTCCCTCATAGGCATCAAGTAATTCCTCATTGTCGGATGTACCTCATCATCGAGTCCGATTCATGCTTGGCCATCAAACGTAGATTGGCTTCTTCCTCGCTTTCTTTCATCAAGATGTTGACTCAGATCCTCCCAAGTAACCATCATTCCTTTCTTATTCTTCTTGAAGAATTTCTTAAAAGGGGCCTTCTTGAGTTGAGGACATTCAGCCTTGAAGTGACCGGGCTTCTTGCACTCATAGCAAACAATTGGACTTTTGTCTGTTGAGGTGGATTCTTTGAAGTTCTTGTCCTTGTTGAACCTTCTGAATGGCCTATCCCTCTTGAACTTATTTTTCTATAGGAGAAGCTTTATCTTCCAGGTCAGGAGAGACAACTCTTCATCACTCTCTGAATCCTCGAGTTCTGATAGGTCAGCATCACTGGATGACTCATCTGCCTTCAGAGCCTTGGAAACTTTTGCTGACTTTTGATCAGCTTTCAGAGCAATTGACTTTCCCTTCTTTGGTGCAACTTCATCTCCAAGTTCTTGCTCATGAACAGTGAGTGTTCCAAGAAGTTCATCCATAGTCAAGGTAGTGAGATCCTTGGCTTCGGAGATAGCAGTGACCAAAGGTCTCCACTGTTTAGGTAGACTTCTCAGAATCTTTCCAACCTTCTCAGCATTGGTATAGACTTTACCAAGAGATTTCAAACTGTTGATTATAGTTTGGAATCTTCCTATCATCTGAGCAACAGATTCTCCTTCCTCCATGATGAATAGTTCATACTTTCTGACAAGTATGGCAATCTTTGACTCTTTGAATTTAGCTGTTCCTTTTTGAGTGACAGCTAAAGTGTCCCATATTTCCTTCGCAGAGTCACAAGCACAAACCTTCTCAAACTCCTCCGGACTTTGAGCACAAATAATGTTATATTTGGCTTTGTGGTTCAGCTCCCATTTTGTCTTTTCTCAGACTCCCCACCGAGCTTTTGGTTTGTCAAGATTATCATCATTCTTGGGAATGAATGAACCATCTGTGATGACATCCCAAAGATCAGAGTGTGTGGATCGAATAAACCATTGAAATCTATCTTTCCAATAGTTGTAGTTTTCTCCATTGAAGTAAGGAGGTCTAGTTAAGGAAGCTCCTCCAGTCTGATGACTTCCACTTGAACTAGCTCCAGCCGTCATGTCTATTCTTCAGGACCTTTTACCTCTACACTGTTAGATGCTCAACCCGCAGGGCTCGAGCTCGGGTACCAACTAAAATAGACAACTATAAACACAAGAAGGGGGTTGAATTGTGTTTATCAGAATTTAAGAAAAGTTGAAATCTTTTCGCAAACAAAAAGGCTAGATTTGGACGAGTGGAAGAATACAGGATGGACGGGTGACTTTTGCAAACTCACCACTTGATAGACGTGAGGAAACTAAAGCAATTAAAGAGTTTAAGGGAAGAGAGATTGACACGGTTATTTATCCTGGTACACTCTTCAAAGCAAAGAGCTACGTCCGATCCTTGGCAAAGACCAAGATTTATCCACTATAACCGATAAGGTTCTGAGACTCAGGGATTATTTGCACACCTAGCCTCTTCAGTGCTCAAGACAAGTATTATTTTCACACCTAGCCTCTTCAGGTTCACTCTGGTTTGTTTGAGAGATGGGGGTTGTAATAAATACAATTTCTCACAGGCAGATCTTTCACTAACACTCAGAGAGTGGTTTAAATATAAGGCTTAGGAAAGTCTGCGTAATAACTTCAAATGATTGAATAATACAGAATAAAAGAATGAAGAAATTAATGTACGGAGTAATGGCGTTTTAATGTAATGTGTATTCTCTTGTTGTTCATCTTCAATGACTTCTGTATTTATAGTCTTCAAGCATTTAGGATCCGTTAGAGACATCCCCTCAGATGTTGCCTTCAAGCGGAACTTCATTAAATGCAATAGAGTGTTCTGGGTAGCCATTAATGCAATAGAGTCGTTCTGGGCAGCCATTAATGCAATAGAGTCATTGGTTGTACTCTAACATGAAGGATTATGGCTTTATTCATCGTGCTATAGCCATATTAGAGTTGTGTAGAGAGCTTTTTGTACTTTACTGAGTACACTTTCCCTTTTCGTGTAAGGACCTGAGGTACTAGGGAATAAAGCACGTTGGAAGCATTCTTTAACTGGTCTTTGGTTCTGATTATCCAAGGTTGCTTGAGAGAGTAACTTCTGACTTTTCTTGATAATCGTTAAACTGAGTAAGAGAGAAGGCTTCAAGTCTCTTTCTGGTTCTTGAAATACGATTATGATAATCCTTATAGAATTCGCGTTCATAAGATAAGTGCTTCCATCTTGAAAATAACCACGTTTAGTGGACGAGCACTTCTGTTACTTTAGTGGACGAGAGCTTCATTACTCGTGGATGAGAGCCTCTGTTACTTTAGTGGGACGAGAGCCTCTCATTCATTGTAGTGGACGAGAGCCTCTGTTACTTTAGTGGACGAGAGCCTCTGTTACTTTAGTGGACGAGAGTCTCTGTTACTCTGGTGGACGAGCTCCATTTGCCACGTCATTGGACGAGCCATTTTGATACCTTAATGGACGAGCTATTCTGATACCTTAATGGATGCGCTGTTCTGATACTTTAATGGACGCGCTGTTCTGATTCTTTAATGGACGCGCTCCAAATGCCACGTAGGTAGACGTTGGCTTTCAACACTTTGGTGGACGCAAGTTTGTTTCTCTTGCGTTTTGGACGTGCGCTTCAAACACTACGGTGTTGGACGTGAGCTTCAATCACTACAGTGTTGGACGTGAGCTTCTATTTCTTAATCTGTACACTCGATAGATAGGTTAGCAACCAATATGAAGGTTAATTAAATCATTAACCAATGTTTAGTTTTCATCAAAACTTAGGGAAATGCACATCAGGCATTTTAGAGACTTAACACCCTTACCCGTACCCTCTGGGTACCTAAGTACATGTACCCGCACCCGTTACCCGTACTTTAAATGTAAAAAAACAATAAATAACAAAATAAACGTTATAACAATTAAAAAACGATTCAAAGGTCTTTTAAATCTACTCATAAAACATTACAAATCAAAATATTTAAATAAATAAAACATCCAAAAATGAATTATAGATGCAATAGGTTTAGAAAGTTAAGAATCTTTAGATTAATTTTGGTTTTAAAATTTGTATTGCAGTTAAAATTATATATATTAGTAATATAAATAAATACATAAATAACTATACATACATATATATACATATGTGTGGGGCGGGGTAGGTACCATAGTAACCGTTAGGGGTGTTCGCGGATTGGATTGGATCGGTTTTGAGCTAAAAAAACCATCCGATACAATGATGAAAATAACATGTGGTTTGGATTGGATAATTTTGCTTCATTAAAAAAATCGATCCGATCCAATCCAATCATATCTTGGTTTGAATTGGATTAGATAGTTCGGTTTTTGTCATACTTTATTTTTTTTCTATGTCAAGTGTCCTTTCTACTTATTCAATAGTGGACAAAAGATAATCTTCATTCAAGTGAGCTAGTTTAGGGTGCCCAATACTTATTTTAACATCTCTTTATATTAGAACAATAGTACTTTTATGAAATGTATCAACTATTTGTTTCTTCTTAACCATTATTTGATTTGATGACGAGTGAGGAAAATTCTAGAGAATTATTGTCAAAATTTTAATTTGGGAGTATGAGAAAAAATAATTATTGATATTTTTTTAACATGTTCTTTTATATTAAATATTCTTTTATGTTAATTTTCTATATCTACTGTCACTTATCCTTTTTTTTTCCTTGAATCGGCTATAAATAAATTGTAGCTAATTATTTTTGAAAATAACTTAATTGATTTCCTATTTTTCATGTTTTCTCAATCAAGTATATATATATTATGAAATCAAAGCTTTAAGCAAAATATAACTTGAAGACATTAATATATATTTTAAATAGTCTCATATATGTCATTCCAACAAAATATTAAAGAGAATGAGGGACATAAAAGTATGAAATAGAATGCTTAAGTATGAATTATACTATAATATAAAAAATAATAGTATATATATAGTAAATCGGTTTGGATTGGATTTCACTAGGGTATCCAAAATCCGATCCAATCCAATGAAAAGAAAGCGGTTTTTCGGTTTGTTCGGTTTTTGATTTTTCGGTTCGGTTTTTGCGGTTTGAATCGGTTTGGATTGGTTGATGAACCCCTAGTAACCGTACCCGCACCCATACCCGCTCAAATTTGCAGGTAATTACTCATACCCGGGCCCTTACTCATTATGCAGGTAATTACCGTATCCATCATGGGTAATTTTTGCGGGTATCCAACGGGTAGGGTATAAATTGCCATCCCTAGATGTCGCCCGTGGTGTCCCACTAATATTTATTAGGTTTAATTACTCTGTAGGTCCCTATACTTTTCGAGAATTTTCAAATAGGTCCCTATACTTTTAAAATTTGTCATTAGGTCCTTGAACTATTATTTCATTTGTAATTAGGTCCCTATACTAAAAAAATTGCAATTGGGTCTTCGAACTTTTATAAAATTTTCAATTGGGTCCCTGAAATAAAAAAGTTTTTAATTAGGTCCCTGAACTTATATAAAATTTTCAATGGAGTCACTAGGGTAGGGTTCCGTGAAGAGATCTTTAAGTCTGCTGATGTTAAACGTGACTCGAATTCCCCCAAATTTGTATTTAGGGTTGCAAGAGACCAAAATGTTGAGTTAGAAAACCAAAACTTGATCTGTGATTGCTTTTCCTCCATCTGAACAAATAGTTCATTCCTTCCCTGATTTATGTTTTACGATGTATATCCCTTCATTGAAATAATTTCGTCCAAAATAGTTTCCTCACTTGCAACTCACTACATCTCAGTTCATCTTGTTACATCTTGCTGCATTTTATTGTGATAATATCTCAAGGTTCATCTTCCACCCAAACTACTCTTAAATAGTCAGCTTGGATGAAATCAGTTATATTCCGTCCAATTCAACATATCACTAACGAATTTTATAATGAGTTGTGTTATTCTAACAATTAATATGGGACAACTCATATGACAACTCTACTATACAGTGGTATTTTCATAATTTTAACCTTCTTTTTTAAACATCCACTATGAAGTTACTGTTCATATATACGGTTGTCACCGTATAGTTGTCCAAAATGGTTGTTAGAATAACATTTCTGTTTTATAATTTAGGGACCCCATTGAAAATTTTATATAGGTTCAGGGACCTAATTAAAAACTTTTTTAGTTCAGTGATCCAATTGAAAACTTTATAAAAGTTTGAGGACCCAATTACAATTTTTTTTAGTTCATGGGCCAATATTGCTTTCTTGGTCCAATTAACTTTCTACCATTTAATCGATTCCTGGGCCAATATTGCATTTCATGTTCTAAACCCTAACCCTAACGAATTCATTACATAGCGTTATAATCGATTCTTTAAACGCCACAAAATCTGAACCAAATTATTTGGTTTGATCTGTATTTTCAAGTTCATCATGTCATTGGTCGGGTCTTACACCCCTAGCCGACTTTGTCCAATATGACTAAAATAGCCCGATGTGACTTAGTTAGCCCAACATTACTAAATTGTTCGTATAGACAATTGTCACCCTAACTTGGGCCAATGTGACCTAACTATACCCTAACAAGCCTATTTATAATATTCTAATATTTTTTAGATTAATATTAATCTATTTTTTAATATTTACAATTCATTATATTTGTTTACATTTTTTAAATATTTACTATTCATTATATTCTAATATTCTTTCGATTTAATATTTATATATTTTTAATATTTAATAGTTTTCGTGACCGAACCGAATCGAACCAAACCAAACTGTTTTTCAATCAAACCAACTTATTTGGTTCAGATTTGTTGCCAATTGGTTCCAACCCAACCAAACCTAACAAAACTCGATTATGATTGGTTTAGTTCTAGGGTTTAAGAATAATCAAACCGAACATAACATTATATCTTAATATTTAAAATTATTTTTAATATTTATTACTATTTTTTTAATACATACTATTGATTATATTTTAGTATCTATTATAATTTTATCTTGTATAAATTTAAAATTTATTTATTTTGATTTTTAAAATTGGGTTTTGTTGGAAAATTGCTTACAATCAAAGTAAAATACTTTTATTGGTTCTCATACTTCGCCACAACCAAGCTGATATGTGGACTGACTTAACCGTATATTTTACATATTTAATATAAAATTTAATATTTACTATTTATTATATTATTAATGACAAATAATTTTACTATGGAATGAGACTATAAAATTGAGTAATGGCCCAAATTAGTCATTGACAAAAAAACAATGTGACATTTTGGTCATTGAAAAATGGAAAGTATCAATTTGGTCATCAAGAATGTAAAATACGTGTCAAAAGTCAAAATAGTTCCTGATTGGGACCACCATGTCCTTAAAAATAGTACTAAAAATGACAATTTTGACATGCATTTTACATTCTTGAGGACAAATTTGGTATTTTGGACCAAAATGTCACCTAGTTTTTTTTTCATCAATCACTAGTTTTGGCCTTTACCCTATAAAATTTTAATCTATACGGTAACCGTTTTTGTAACCGTTTCACATTTTTAAGTATCCGATTCACACTTTTACGTACCCGATTCAGTGTAGTGTATTATAACCGATTCAATATAACCGGTTCACAGTAGCGGTAACCGAATCACATGCGTATTTTATGCAATCGATTCACACGGCACAAAATATTTGAATCACATACACTCTTTATGGTAACCGATTCATGGAAACAAATATATCCGGTTCTGGTTCCTCCATTGCATCGCTACACTGCCTCCCACCAACTTCCATAAATCCCTCTTAACTCGCTCTTTAACTTCCATAAATCCTAAACAAATATATTCGTGTCACAACGCATTATTTTACCGTTAACACAAGAAAAAGGACCAGATAACAAATATGAAAAATTTAGTGTGACCGGTCAACCGGTTTTATCCCAACCGTCCAATATAAAATAAGGTAAAATACATATATCCAACTATGGAAACAGGTGGTTCTTTTGTGAACCACCTATCTACTCATCCATCCTAGACGCCACCGCCAAGTAAACCATTCAGCGATTCACTTCAGTAAAGAGAGCCATGCCAATGGACAGTCTCATGTGAGTGTGCCAACACGTGTAAATTGTACCGGTGTCCTTGTGGTCGAGCGTGTCAACGCTTCCCAACCAGTGTTACCACGCGCGTGTATCATATCCAAATTTCTTGACCTGAATTGAGTAAACTTGTGTCAATGACGCAACAAAGATTTAATCAATTAAAATGGCTTTAGTGAATAGATAATTTCGGGTAATCGATTCATAGTATAAACAAATTATTCATATCCATGTCTTAGATCAGGAATCAATTAAAATGGCTTTAATGAAACAATTATTTCTGGTAATCGATTCATGGAATAAAAGGGTTACTGGTAATCAATTCATATCAATGTTTCTTTGCTAATGATCACATTTGATAATCGATTAAATGGCTCTAATAAATCCATTATTTCGGTTAAGGTAATGAATGTACCATTTGAGAATTGATTAAAATTGGCTTTAATGAATCGATTATTTCGACTAAGGTCATTTCTACGTCATATAATCCATTCAAGGTAACCACCCATTTAAGAAAAGGACGATCAGACGGAAAGTGGTGGCCGAGAATGCGGATGACGACGGTCAGAACAACACCCCGCACGTACCCACTTTTTTCACTAATGATTCAGCCCATGCCCAACCAAAGTCCTCGGCAACCAATCTACAATCCTTGATTCAGTATTTGTAGTGCTCCACCGAATGCAATTCTTGGCTGATGGAGCACACTTGGCTAATGTCCTTGCTAGTAGAACAGAGTGTGACATTGAATGGTGCTACTGTACTGGGGCCTTTATTGCAAAAACACTAATTACAAAAGTGTATTCTTACAATTTAAATTAATAAAAACACCACCATGTTTATCTGCAATATCAGATAATTTTTACTCCCTTAACAGGTGAGGAACTTAGTTGCTCTCTCACCTTACACACTACCCAATTTTATACATATATAAATACATAAAAGTGCCATCTAATGTGAGGTACCTAAGTAACCGGTAGTAGCAAGTATAGGTCGTGAACGTTATATTAAATTAAAGAGTTACAGTATATTGATGTAAATTCTCTTTTTGCAATTAAGTTCTTGGTGTAGAGTCTAGCTCCTAGATGCAAAGTACTTTTTTGTTTTGTACTGCCTAAAGGTGGACGACGAAATTGCAGACAATGGTTGTTACGGCGAACTGAAGACCAGGCAGAAGAAATATTGAAGACCAGGCGGAAAAAATACCTAATGAAATTTCACTATGCTGCGTGTACTAAAATATCCAAATGAGCACTATACAGATCCATAAGGCAGGGACATGACAAATGTGATGTTATTCAACCACAAATTAGAACCAATCTGAGCAACTACAAAGATGCCATTGACGACAGCAACACCTATGACCTATATGGTTGTGTAAACTCAATCATGACAATCCATCAACTTTCAATGCATCTCCCCCTTTTTTTTTCTTTTTTTTGATTCATTGAATACTCTATTTTTTCCATTAATGGAAGTTTTCAACATTAGAAATATTGACCTACCAAATGTTCACCGTTCAAGACAAAAATCCAACACAAACACTCATATACGATACCTTTATTTAATCATGGATTTGAGGGAAGACGGATTTACCCAAGAAGCTTCACCAGCTGCCCCAAAATATATCAAATACGGATAACCTGACCATGATTTCAGAATAATCGGACCTGTGAGGCACCATCATGGTTCTCAACATGGAGCCGCCGATATGAACCAGCACAACTACAATGGGATCTTGGACATTCAGTTCCGATGGTGGATCTTGAGGGGAAAAAAAAAAAGGGAAGCCATCAAATATTAGCCAAAATTATTCACTTAAAATTTCTAATTACTAATACATAATTTTATTACTGAAATATGTAAAATAAGTAAACATCCAAATTGTGAAATTCTATTACTCATCTTACAATGATGTGATGCATGTAAGGGAGATGAGAAAGTTTGAAGCGAATACACGGAAGGAAAAAAAAAACATATTTACAGTGTGCCCTAATGGTATTGAGTTGAAAATAATACTCGTTTTGATGAAGTTGTTTAACTATTTGAATATTTTTCAAATCAATAGAGTCTAATAATAATATTCCACAATAAAATATATGATAGTTTGTGAGTTTTGCATGTAATATATCTAATATAAATTATTTTAAGGATGTCATACATGATTTTTATTTAACTATTCGAATATTTTTAAATCAATAGGATCTAATAATAATGTTCCACAAAATAAAATATGATAGATTGTGAATTTTACATGTAATATATGTTACACAATTTTATTCAACGACGGAGGGAGAGGGGGGACCTTTCGATGCCATGACCGCCCTCAACTCTAAGTGAGTTATCTATTACTATATATAAAACTGCTAAATATTTGCTACACTGCTTCCTATAGTAATCATGCACATAGTATTCTGCTTCCGCCTATCATTTTTCTTTCGAAAATCATATCTGGACACAAATTTTGACACCACTGTATAGCTGATGAAGTGTTTTGGACATCATTTTTATATCAAATATCATTACTCTTATTCTTTTGAAATACATGAAACTTAAAAATACACAAAATAAAAACACTAGCAGATTAAAGAAGGAAAGTTCTAGAGTTTCCTTAAGCAAGTGGTCAGAGATTCGATCTCCGACTCTTGTGTATGGAAAAAAGCTGGTTGATAAAGATCAGTTCTTCAATATCATCCAATATCTCGATGGATTAATCTCCATAATTATGCGCGAATGATATATAGATATAATCCTCTATGCTTTTTAGATATATAGAAAATAAATTATTCTCATGTGCAATATCTAATTTATTAAGCACGGGTCTCTTTCCTAATTATTATTATTATTATTATTATATATATATATATATTAATTAGTAACTTCATAAAATTATATACTATTTCTTAAACAAAAATTACATACTATTAAATAATATGATTGGTGTCATTTGGTATTGACGTTGGGAGGGCATTGTCTTGGTGTAATTCTATTGTTCATTAGTCATGTTTGTAATTAATTGTTATAGTTTATTTCCTCTCTCTTTTAAGTGTTTGATGTTTGTAAAAGCTCATTTTGATCTAAATTAGTGGATCATTATGCTTTTTTACATTGGCCGTCCACATTTTATTTGTTGTTGAGTATCCCTAGTACTCTCAATCAATATACTATTTGGTTTATAAAAAAATACTTTTAATAAGTTGATGCTTCATATCTTTTTAAATCGTCGGTGTCATTTGATTCTATTTTTATCTTATCTCATGGGAATCACTGATCTACAAGCTTTGTCAAGTTTTGCAATTAAAAATCCAAAGATATTTTGAATGTCATGTATTTTGTATCTAACACAAAATCATTAGTTTAAAAGTTAAGAGATTGTAATCGGAAAACTCTATTTGAGAAAGTTCTTTTATATATAACATTCAAGCTATTCAAATTTGTGATGAATGTTTCTTTATCAAATAATTTTTTATAAATATTGTTTTCTTTTTAGTACTTAACCGTGTTAAGTCAATACTTGTAACTATAAAAAAAGGGTGAGTGTAATTTATAGCCAAACTTGGGGTTTGATGATATTTTAATAAATTTAGAAGTAGTTGAGTGTAATTTAAACTTCATGTTATATTAAGTTGATAATCATATATCAATTTTGTTTTATGTAGTTTACCTTTATATGTTATTTAATTTTTTATATTGTTATTTGATGTTATATATATTTGATCTTGGCCCCCCCTCATGTCAAATTCCTGGCTCCGTCCCTGAATTTATTTAAGGGTGCCATACATAATTTCTTATATAAAACAAGTAAAGGAAAAAATAATTACACTTTTTTTTAAGCAAAAATAATTCTCATGATAGTGGATAAGATAGCTGATAGTGGATAGTAGATAAGCTAGTTGATAGCGGATAGCTGATTAGCTAGTGGATTAGATTTAAAGTGTTTGGTAAAACTAGTTGTTGGACTAACTGATAAACGTAAAATGACATAAAAGGATATATTAGCTTTTTTTTTATATAAATTATATGTATATTATTTATTTTAAAATAATTACACTTTTTTTAAGCAAAAATAATTCTCACTTTTAATAATTTAATTTATTTTAAATTATTTATCATTTAAAAATAAATATTAATTTTTAATTTTAATATTAATTTAGTTATTTTTAATAAATAAAATGGAATAATAAAAATAAAATTATATACTGATATCATTTTTATATAAATTTTATTTTTTATACTGATATCATTTTTATCTTAAATATAAATCTAAATAGTGAAATTAATTCTTATTTATATACTATGTTAAATATTTAGTGTTTTATTTTATTAGCAAAGGATAAATGTGGAATTTAATTAAGATAGTAGGGATAAATATGGAAGAAAAAATGATAAGCTATACGTTATAAGCTCAAACGCTACTTCAAGTAACGTCTGGAAAAATGCTATAAACTAGTGAAAAAACGTTATCCGCTAATTTTAAAAATGATTACCAAACGAGACTGCTTTTCCATCAACCATAAGCTATCCGCTATATGCTAGCGGATTTGGCAAATCAAACAGACACTATCCAGCAGGAAATTCATTACCTGACATAAATATGGGGGCTTTTCACAAAAAATTGGGGTCAACTTGAAAATTTTTGTGCAACCGGTTAATCAAGTCCTAGGGAATAGGATGACTCTCGCACAAGTGAGGGATTTAAACACACCCTCACCTTATAAGCCACCATATATAAATTTTGTTTGGTAAAAACTAGCGGATAGTGGATAGTGGATAGTGGATAGTCTAGTGGATAGCATATAGCGGATAATAGATAAACTAGCGGATTGAATTTGAAGTATTTGATAAAACTAGCGGTTGGACTAGCTGATTAATGTAGAATTACATAAAGGGACATGTTTGCATTTTTTATATATAAATTATATATATGTATTGATATATATATATATATATATATATATATATATATATTTATATTATTTATTTTAAAATAATAATCAACTTTAACACTTTAAATTATTTAAAACTATTTATCATTTCAAAGATTAAAATATTAATTTTTAATTTTAATATTTATTTAGTTTTAGTTATTTTTTATAAATAATATGGAATTATAAAAATAATATTGATATAATTTTTATACCATTTTTTTTTATAAGAGAATTAGGAATTATAAAAATTAGAATGATTTATATTAATATTTTATTTTGTTAGTGAATGATAAGTAAGGAATTTTATTAAGATAGTAATAATAAAAATGGAAGAAAATGTGATACGCTATACGCTATAAGCTCAAACGCTACTTCAAGTAGCGTCTGGAAAAAACGTTATACGCTAATGAAAAACACTATACGCAAATTTTTAAAACGGTTGCAAATGGGCTAATTTTTCATCCACTAAACATTAAATACTAGTGTTTTTGGCAAACCAAATAGTGCCAAAGGCCAAAGAAAATAAAAACACTTTACCACTTAAAAAAGTCCAGTTAAAAGACATGGAGGGATGCCGCCCGTGTTGCCCCACTAATATTTATTACCTGCTAAGTAAACCATTCAACAATTCACTTCATAAAAGAGAGCCACACCAATGGGTACCAAAAAGAAAAAAAAAAGAGAGCCACACCAACTATCAATATACACATAAATGCTGAAGAAACTTTCTTACTGTAGAATAACAGTAATGTACCACATGTTGGTTGCTGGAACCATTTTACTGTTGACTAACGAATAGCTCGTGCCAAAATTGCCGGTCCCTCTCTTCTCTCTTTTCTCTTTTCTCGTCCGATCACCCAACCTCTCGGACTCTCTCTTCTCTCTTTTCTCGTCATTGTTCTCTCTTTTCTCTGAAATTTTCCTTCCCTAATCCCTTACCGCTTACAGGTGCGGAGCAGCAGCTGGCACGGCGGCAGCGAGGTCCTTTGCATGCGACTGGATTGGAATCGAGGGTGTGGGCGGTGCGAATCTGGTGGTGGTTTGGTGCGCGTGACGGCGACGAGGTGGAAGACGCAAGCGGCGACGATATACGATGTTGGACGGATCTGCGGTGGGTGGGCTTCTGGATCTTGCGGTGGCGAGTGGTGGTAACGGTGCCGGCGTACTCTGTAAGTGGTTTAGGGTTTCATTTTTCTTACATTAGGGTTTCCTTACGTAAGGTTTCTTCTCTCTTTTCTCCTCACTGTTCTCTCTTTTATCTGAATTTTTTCTTCCCTAATCCCTGACCGCTTACAGGTGCAGAGTAGCAGCTGGCACGGCGGCGGCGAGGTCCTTTGCATGCGACTGGATTGGAATCGAGGGTGTGGGCGGTGCGAATCTGGTGGTGGTTTGGTGCGCGGGAGCGGCGGCAAGGTGGAAGTCGCAAGCGGCAGCGATATACGGTGCTGGACGGATCTGTGGTGGGTGGGCTTCTGGATCTCGCGGCGGCGAGTGGTGGTAACGGTGCCGGCGTACTCTGTAAGTGGTTTAGGGTTTCATTTTTCTTACATTAGGGTTTCCTTACGTAAGGTTTCTTCTCTCTTTTCTCCTCACTGTTCTCTCTTTTATCTGAATTTTTTCTTCCCTAATCCCTGACCGCTTACAGGTACGAAGCAGCAGCTGGCACGGCGGCGGCGAGGTCCTTTACATGCGACTGGATTGGAATCGAGGGTGTGGGCGGTGCGAATCTGGTGGTGGTTTGGTGCGCAGGAGCGGCGGCGAGGTGGAAGTCGCAAGCGGCGGCGATATACGGTGCTGGACGGATCTGCGGTGGGTGGGATTCTGGATCTCGCGGCGGCGAGTGGTGGTAACGGTGCCGGTGTACTCTGTAAGTGGTTTAGTGTTTCATTTTTCTTCCATTACGGTTTCCTTACTTAAGGTTTCATTTTTGTTCCTTCTTTTTAATCCCAAACCTTAATCTAACATAGAAATATGAGAGCCATAGAAATTATTCTCCTATTCTTATATCAGTTCTTCGAAGGGTCGATGCTGTCTTATTCCTTTTTCTCGTTAGTCAGGGTTGTGGTTCTACCATTTCATATTAGTAAGGTATCCACTGG
>JAUPTC010000940.1:0-32257 GCA_030762895.1 Sophora flavescens | reverse complement strand
ATAGGGGGGGGCGGGTGGGGAATTAGGTTTTGAGTTTAAAGTAGGGTTTTGGGTCAAAAATAGGGTTAGAATTAGGGTTTTGGGGTAAAATTAGGGTTTTGGGGTAAAATTAGGGTTTTGGGAAAAATTAGGGTTATGGGTCAAATTTAAGGTTTAGGATCAAAATTAGGGTTTAGGGTTTGAATTAAGGTTTTGTGTTAAAAATTGGGTTTTGGGTAAAAAATAAGGTTAGAAATAGGGTTTGGGGTTAAAAATTTGGGTATTGGGTCCAAATTAGGGTTTTGGCTCAAAATTAGAGTTTCGGGTTTGAATTAAGTTTTTGAGTTAAAAATAGGGTTTTGGGTCAAAAATAGGGTTAGAATTAGGGTTTTGGTTTAAAATTAGGGCTTTGGGTAACAATTAGGGTTTTGTGTTAAAATTAATGTTTAGGTTCAAAATTAGGGTTTAGAGTTTAAAGTAGGGTTTTGTTTCAAAAATAGTGTTAAAATTAGGGTTTTGGGTTAAAATTTAGGGTTTCGGGTCAAAATTAGGGTTTATGGTTTGAATTAGGGTAAGAATTAGGCTTTTGGGTAAAATTAGGGTTTCGGGTCAAAATTAGGGTTCTTTGTCAAATTTAGGGTTTTGGGTCCAAATTAGGGTTTAGAGTTTGAATTAGGTTTTGAGTTTAAAAAAGGGTTTTTGGACAAAAATTGGATTTGAATTAGGGTTTTGTGTTAAAATTATTGTTTTGGGAAAAATTTGTGTTCTGGGTCAAATTTAAGGTTCAGGATCAAAATTACGGTTTAGGGTTTGCATTATGGTTTTGAGTTTAAAATAGGGTTTTGGATCAAAATAGGGTTAGAATTAGGGTTTTGTGTCAAAACTTGGGTTTTGGATCCAAATTTCGGTTTTTGGTCAAAATTAGGGTTTAGGGTTTAAATTAAGGTTTTGCGTTAAAAATAGGGTTTTGGTCAAAAATAAGGTTAGAATTAGGGTTTTGGGTCAAAATTAGGGCTCTGGGTTAAAGTTAGGGTTTTGGGAAAAAATTAGGGTTTTTGGTACAAATTAGGGTTTTGAGTTAAAAATTGGTTTTTGGGTCAAAAATAAGGTTAGAATTAGGGTTTTGGGTCAAAATTAGCGCTTAGGGTTAGAATTAGGGTTTCCGGTCAAAATTAGGGTTCTGGGTCAGATCTAGGGTTAGGGTCAAAATTAGGGTTTTGAGTTTGAAGTAGGGTTTTGGGTCAAAAATAGGGTTAGAATTTGGGTTTTGGTTTAAAATTAGGGTTTCGGGTCAAAATTAGGGTTCTGGGTCGGATTTAGGGTTTAATGTTTGAAATTGGGTTCACAGTTTAAAACAGGGTTTTGGGTCAAAAATAGTTTTAGAATTAGGGTTTTCGTTAAAGTTTGGGTTATGGGTCAAATGAGGGTTTTGATTTAAAAATAGGATTTTGTGTCAAAATAGGGTTAGAATTAGGGTTTGGGTCAAAACTTGGGTTTTTGGTCCAAATTTGGGTTTTGGGACCAAATTTGGGTTTTGGGTCAAAATTAGGGTTTACGGTTTAAATTAAGGTTTTGAGTTAAAAATAGGGTTTTGGGTCAAAAATAAGGTTAGAATTAGGGTTTTGGGTCAAAATTATGGTTAGAATTAGGGTTTTGGGTTAAAATTAGGGTCCCGGGTCAAAATTAGCGCTTAGGGTTAGAATTAGGGTTTCGGGTCAAAATTAGGGTTTGGGGTTTGAAGTAGGGTTTTGGGTCAAAAATAGGGTTAGAATTGGGGTTTTTTGTCAAAATTAGGGCTTTGAGTTACAATTAGGGTTTAGTATCAAAATTATAGGGTTTTGGTTCAAAAATAGGGTTAGAATTAGGGTTTCGGGTCAAAATTAGGGTTCTGGGTCGAATTTAGGGTTTAAGGTTTGAAATTGGGTTATCAGTTTAAAACTGGGTTTTCGGTCAAAAATAGATTTAGAATTATGGTTTTCGTTAAACTTTGGGTTATGGGTCAAAATTAGGTTTTTAGGTCAAATGAGGGCTTCGAGTTAAAAATAGGATTTTGTGTCAAAATAGGGTTAGAATTAGGGTTTAGGTCAAAACTCGGGTTTTGGGTCCAAATTTGGGTTTTGGGACCAAATTTTGGTTTTGGGTCAAAATTAGGGTTTACGGTTTGAATTAAGGTTTTGAGTTAAAAATAGGGTTTTGGGTCAAAAATAAGGTTAGAATTAGGGTTTTGGGCCAAAATTAGGACTTTGGGTTAAAATTAGGGTTTTGGGTCAAAAATAGGGTTTTGGTACAAATTAGGGTTTTGAGTTAAAAATAGGTTTTTAGGTCAAAAATTGGGTTTGAATTAGGGTTTTGGTTTAAAATTAGGGTTTCGTGTCAAAATTAAGGTTCTGGGTCGGATTTAGGGTTTAAGGTTTGAAATTGGGTTATCAGTTTAAAACAGGGTTTTGGGTCAAATGTAGTTTTAGAATTAGGGTTTTCATTAAAATTTGGGTTATGGGTCAAAATTAGGTTTTTGGGTCAAATGAGGGTTTTGAGATAAAAATAGGATTTAGTGTCAAAATAGGGTTAGAATTAGGGTTTGGGTCAAAACTTGGGTTTTGGGTCCAAATTTGGGTTTTGGGGCCAAATTTTGGTTTTGGGTCAAAATTAGGGTTTAGGTTTGAATTAAGGTTGAGTTAAAAATAGGGTTTCGGTTAAAAATAAGGTTAAAATTAGGGTTTTGGGTCGAAATTAGGGCTATGGGTTAAAATTAGGGTTTTGGGTCAAAATAAGGGGTTTTGGTACAAATTAGGGTTTTGAGTTAAAAATAGGTTTTTAGGTCAAAAAATGGATTAGAATTAGGGTATTGGGTTACAATTAGGGTTCTTTGTCAAAATTAGCGCTTAGGGTTAGAATTTGGGTTAGAATTAGGGTTTTGGTTTAAAATTAGGGTCTCGGGTCAAAATTAGGGTTCTGGGTCGGATTTAGGGTTTAAGGTTTGAAATTGGGTTGTCAGTTTAAAACAGGGTTTTGGGTCAAAAATAGTTTTAGAATTAGGGTTTTCGTTAAAATTTGGGTTCAAAATTAGGTTTTTGGGTCAAATGAGGGTTTTGAGATAAAAATAGGATTTAGTGTCAAAATAGGGTTAGAATTAGGGTTTGGGTCAAAACTTGGGTTTTGGGTCTAAATTTGGGTTTTGGGGCCAAATTTTGGTTTTGGGTCAAAATTAGGGTTTACGGTTTGAATTAAGGTTGAGTTAAAAATAGGGTTTCGGTTAAAAATAAGGTTAAAATTAGGGTTTTGGGTCGAAATTTGGGCTATGGCTTAAAATTAGGGTTTTGGGTCAAAAATAGGGGTTTTGGTACAAATTAGGGTTTTGAGTTAAAAATAGGTTTTTAGGTCAAAAAATGGATTAGAATTAGGGTATTGGGTTACAATTAGGGTTCTTTGTCAAAATTAGCGCTTAGGGTTAGAATTTGGGTTAGAATTAGGGTTTTGGTTTAAAATTAGGGTCTCGGGTCAAAATTAGGGTTCTGGGTCGGATTTAGGGTTTAAGGTTTGAAATTGGGTTGTCAGTTTAAAACAGGGTTTTGGGTCAAAAATAGTTTTAGAATTAGGGTTTTCGTTAAAATTTGGGTTATGGTTCAAAATTAGGTTTTTGGGTCAAATGAGGGTTTGGAGATAAAAATAGGATTTAGTGTCAAAATAGGGTTAGAATTAGGGTTTGGGTCAAAACTTGGGTTTTGGGTCCTAATTTGGGTTTTGGGACCAAATTTTGGTTTTGGGTCAAAATTAGGGTTTACGGTTTGAATTAAGGTTGAGTTAAAAATAGGGTTTCGGTTAAAAATAAGGTTAAAATTAGGGTTTTGGGTCGAAATTAGGGCTATGGGTTAAAATTAGGGTTTTGGGTCAAAATAAGGGGTTTTGGTACAAATTAGGGTTTTGAGTTAAAAATAGGTTTTTAGGTCAAAAAATGGATTAGAATTAGGGTATTGGGTTACAATTAGGGTTCTTTGTCAAAATTAGCGCTTAGGGTTTGAATTTGGGTTAGAATTAGGGTTTTGGTTTAAAATTAGGGTCTCGGGTCAAAATTAGGGTTACGGTCGGATTTAGGGTTTAAGGTTTGAAATTGGGTTGTCGATTTAAAACAGGGTTTTGGGTCAAAAATAGTTTTAGAATTAGGGTTTTCGTTAAAATTTGGGTTATGGGTCAAAATTAGGTTTTTGGGTCAAATGAGGGTTTTGAGATAAAAATAGGATTTAGTGTCAAAATAGGGTTAGAATTAGGGTTTGGGTCAAAACTTGGGTTTTGGGTCCTAATTTGGGTTTTGGGACCAAATTTTGGTTTTGGGTCAAAATTAGGGTTTACGGTTTGAATTAAGGTTGAGTTAAAAATAGGGTTTCGGTTAAAAATAAGGTTAAAATTAGGGTTTTGGGTCGAAATTAGGGCTATGGGTTAAAATTAGGGTTTTGGGTCAAAATAAGGGGTTTTGGTACAAATTAGGGTTTTGAGTTAAAAATAGGTTTTTAGGTCAAAAATGGATTAGAATTAGGGTATTGGGTTACAATTAGGGTTCTTTGTCAAAATTAGCGCTTAGGGTTAGAATTTGGGTTAGAATTAGGGTTTTGGTTTAAAATTAGGGTCTCGGGTCAAAATTAGGGTTTAAGGTTTGAAATTGGGTTGTATGTTTAAAACAGGGTTTTGGGTCAAAAATAGTTTTAGAATTAGGGTTTTCGCTAAAATTTGGGTTATGGGTCAAAATTAGGTTTTTGGGTCAAATGAGGGTTTTGAGATAAAAATAGGATTTAGTGTCAAAATAGGGTTAGAATTAGGGTTTGGGTCAAAACTTGGGTTTTGGGTCCTAATTTGGGTTTTGGGACCAAATTTTGGTTTTGGGTCAAAATTAGGGTTTACGGTTTGAATTAAGGTTGAGTTAAAAATAGGGTTTCGGTTAAAAATAAGGTTAAAATTAGGGTTTTGGGTCGAAATTAGGGCTATGGGTTAAAATTAGGGTTTTGGGTCAAAATAAGGGGTTTTGGTACAAATTAGGGTTTTCAGTTAAAAATAGGTTTTTAGGTCAAAAAATGGATTAGAATTAGGGTATTGGGTTACAATTAGGGTTCTTTGTCAAAATTAGCGCTTAGGGTTTGAATTTGGGTTAGAATTAGGGTTTTGGTTTAAAATTAGGGTCTCGGGTCAAAATTAGGGTTCTGGGTCGGATTTAGGGTTTAAGGTTTGAAATTGGGTTGTCAGTTTAAAAAAAGGGTTTTGGGTCAAAAATAGTTTTAGAATTAGGGTTTTCGTTAAAATTTGGGTTATGGGTCAAAATTAGGTTTTTGGGTCAAATGAGGGTTTTGAGATAAAAATAGGATTTAGTGTCAAAATAGGGTTAGAATTAGGGTTTGGGTCAAAACTTGGGTTTTGGGTCTAAATTTGGGTTTTGGGGCCAAATTTTGGTTTTGGGTCAAAATTAGGGTTTACGGTTTCAATTAAGGTTGAGTTAAAAATAGGGTTTCGGTTAAAAATAAGGTTAAAATTAGGGTTTTGGGTCGAAATTTGGGCTATGGCTTAAAATTAGGGTTTTGGGTCAAAATAAGGGGTTTTGGTACAAATTAGGGTTTTGAGTTAAAAATAGGTTTTTAGGTCAAAAAATGGATTAGAATTAGGGTATTGGGTTACAATTAGGGTTCTTTGTCAAAATTAGCGCTTAGGGTTAGAATTTGGGTTAGAATTAGGGTTTTGGTTTAAAATTAGGGTCTCGGGTCAAAATTAGGGTTCTGGGTCGGATTTAGGGTTTAAGGTTTGAAATTGGGTTGTCAGTTTAAAACAGGGTTTTGGGTCAAAAATAGTTTTAGAATTAGGGTTTTCGTTAAAATTTGGGTTATGGGTCAAAATTAGGTTTTTGGGTCAAATGAGGGTTTTGAGATAAAAATAGGATTTAGTGTCAAAATAGGGTTAGAATTAGGGTTTGGGTCAAAACTTGGGTTTTGGGTCCTAATTTGGGTTTTGGGGCCAAATTTTGGTTTTGGGTCAAAATTAGGGTTTACGGTTTGAATTAAGGTTGAGTTAAAAATAGGGTTTCGGTTAAAAATAAGGTTAAAATTAGGGTTTTGGGTCGAAATTAGGGCTATGGGTTAAAATTAGGGTTTTGGGTCAAAATAAGGGGTTTTGGTACAAATTAGGGTTTTGAGTTAAAAATAGGTTTTTAGGTCAAAAAATGGATTAGAATTAGGGTATTGGGTTACAATTAGGGTTCTTTGTCAAAATTAGCGCTTAGGGTTTGAATTTGGGTTAGAATTAGGGTTTTGGTTTAAAATTAGGGTCTCGGGTCAAAATTAGGGTTATGGGTCGGATTTAGGGTTTATGGTTTGAAATTGGGTTGTCAATTTAAAACAGGGTTTTGGGTCAAAAATAGATTTAGAATTAGGGTTTTCGTTAAAATTTGGGTTATGGGTCAAAATTAGGTTTTGGGTCAAATGAGGGTTTTGAGATAAAAATAGGATTTAGTGTCAAAATAGGGTTAGAATTAGGGTTTGGGTCAAAACTTGGGTTTTGGGTCCTAATTTGGGTTTTGGGACCAAATTTTGGTTTTGGGTCAAAATTAGGGTTTACGGTTTGAATTAAGGTTGAGTTAAAAATAGGGTTTCGGTTAAAAATAAGGTTAAAATTAGGGTTTTGGGTCGAAATTAGGGCTATGGGTTAAAATTAGGGTTTTGGGTCAAAATAAGGGGTTTTGGTACAAATTAGGGTTTTCAGTTAAAAATAGGTTTTTAGGTCAAAAAATGGATTAGAATTAGGGTATTGGGTTACAATTAGGGTTCTTTGTCAAAATTAGCGCTTAGGGTTTGAATTTGGGTTAGAATTAGGGTTTTGGTTTAAAATTAGGGTCTCGGGTCAAAATTAGGGTTCTGGGTCGGATTTAGGGTTTAAGGTTTGAAATTGGGTTGTCAGTTTAAAACAGGGTTTTGGGTCAAAAATAGTTTTAGAATTAGGGTTTTCGTTAAAATTTGGGTTATGGGTCAAAATTAGGTTTTTGGGTCAAATGAGGGTTTTGAGATAAAAATAGGATTTAGTGTCAAAATAGGGTTAGAATTAGGGTTTGGGTCAAAACTTGGGTTTTGGGTCTAAATTTGGGTTTTGGGGCCAAATTTTGGTTTTGGGTCAAAATTAGGGTTTACGGTTTCAATTAAGGTTGAGTTAAAAATAGGGTTTCGGTTAAAAATAAGGTTAAAATTAGGGTTTTGGGTCGAAATTTGGGCTATGGCTTAAAATTAGGGTTTTGGGTCAAAATAAGGGGTTTTGGTACAAATTAGGGTTTTGAGTTAAAAATAGGTTTTTAGGTCAAAAAATGGATTAGAATTAGGGTATTGGGTTACAATTAGGGTTCTTTGTCAAAATTAGCGCTTAGGGTTTGAATTTGGGTTAGAATTAGGGTTTTGGTTTAAAATTAGGGTCTCGGGTCAAAATTAGGGTTCTGGGTCGGATTTAGGGTTTAAGGTTTGAAATTGGGTTGTCAGTTTAAAACAGGGTTTTGGGTCAAAAATAGTTTTAGAATTAGGGTTTTCGTTAAAATTTGGGTTATGGGTCAAAATTAGGTTTTTGGGTCAAATGAGGGTTTTGAGATAAAAATAGGATTTAGTGTCAAAATAGGGTTAGAATTAGGGTTTGGGTCAAAACTTGGGTTTTGGGTCCTAATTTGGGTTTTGGGGCCAAATTTTGGTTTTGGGTCAAAATTAGGGTTTACGGTTTGAATTAAGGTTGAGTTAAAAATAGGGTTTCGGTTAAAAATAAGGTTAAAATTAGGGTTTTGGGTCGAAATTAGGGCTATGGGTTAAAATTAGGGTTTTGGGTCAAAATAAGGGGTTTTGGTACAAATTAGGGTTTTGAGTTAAAAATAGGTTTTTAGGTCAAAAAATGGATTAGAATTAGGGTATTGGGTTACAATTAGGGTTCTTTGTCAAAATTAGCGCTTAGGGTTTGAATTTGGGTTAGAATTAGGGTTTTGGTTTAAAATTAGGGTCTCGGGTCAAAATTAGGGTTCTGGGTCGGATTTAGGGTTTAAGGTTTGAAATTGGGTTGTCAGTTTAAAACAGGGTTTTGGGTCAAAAATAGTTTTAGAATTAGGGTTTTCGTTAAAATTTGGGTTATGGGTCAAAATTAGGTTTTTGGGTCAAATGAGGGTTTTGAGATAAAAATAGGATTTAGTGTCAAAATAGGGTTAGAATTAGGGTTTGGGTCAAAACTTGGGTTTTGGGTCCTAATTTGGGTTTTGGGACCAAATTTTGGTTTTGGGTCAAAATTAGGGTTTACGGTTTGAATTAAGGTTGAGTTAAAAATAGGGTTTCGGTTAAAAATAAGGTTAAAATTAGGGTTTTGGGTCGAAATTAGGGCTATGGGTTAAAATTAGGGTTTTGGGTCAAAATAAGGGGTTTTGGTACAAATTAGGGTTTTGAGTTAAAAATAGGTTTTTAGGTCAAAAAATGGATTAGAATTAGGGTATTGGGTTACAATTAGGGTTCTTTGTCAAAATTAGCGCTTAGGGTTTGAATTTGGGTTAGAATTAGGGTTTTGGTTTAAAATTAGGGTCTCGGGTCAAAATTAGGGTTCCGGTCGGATTTAGGGTTTAAGGTTTGAAATTGGGTTGTCGATTTAAAAACAGGGTTTTGGGTCAAAAATAGTTTTAGAATTAGGGTTTTCGTTAAAATTTGGGTTATGGGTCAAAATTAGGTTTTTGGGTCAAATGAGGGTTTTGAGATAAAAATAGGATTTAGTGTCAAAATAGGGTTAGAATTAGGGTTTGGGTCAAAACTTGGGTTTTGGGTCCTAATTTGGGTTTTGGGACCAAATTTTGGTTTTGGGTCAAAATTAGGGTTTACGGTTTGAATTAAGGTTGAGTTAAAAATAGGGTTTCGGTTAAAAATAAGGTTAAAATTAGGGTTTTGGGTCGAAATTAGGACTTTGGGTTAAAATTAGGGTTTTGGGTCAAAAATAGGGGTTTTGGTACAAATTAGGGTTTTGAGTTAAAAATAGGTTTTTAGGTCAAAAATGGATTAGAATTAGGGTATTGGGTTACAATTAGGGTTCTTTGTCAAAATTAGCGCTTAGGGTTAGAATTTGGGTTAGAATTAGGGTTTTGGTTTAAAATTAGGGTCTCGGGTCAAAATTAGGGTTCTGGGTCGGATTTAGGGTTTAAGGTTTGAAATTGGGTTGTCAGTTTAAAACAGGGTTTTGGGTCAAAAATAGTTTTAGAATTAGGGTTTTCGTTAAAATTTGGGTTATGGGTCAAAATTAGGTTTTTGGGTCAAATGAGGGTTTTGAGATAAAAATAGGATTTAGTGTCAAAATAGGGTTAGAATTAGGGTTTGGGTCAAAACTTGGGTTTTGGGTCCAAATTTGGGTTTTGGGACCAAATTTTGGTTTTGGGTCAAAATTAGGGTTTACGGTTTGAATTAAGGTTGAGTTAAAAATAGGGTTTCGGTTAAAAATAAGGTTAAAATTAGGGTTTTGGGTCGAAATTTGGGCTATGGCTTAAAATTAGGGTTTTGGGTCAAAATAAGGGGTTTTGGTACAAATTAGGGTTTTGAGTTAAAAATAGGTTTTTAGGTCAAAAAATGGATTAGAATTAGGGTATTGGGTTACAATTAGGGTTCTTTGTCAAAATTAGCGCTTAGGGTTTGAATTTGGGTTAGAATTAGGGTTTTGGTTTAAAATTAGGGTCTCGGGTCAAAATTAGGGTTGGGGGTCGGATTTGGGGTTGAAGGTTTGAAATTGGGTTGTCGATTTAAAACAGGGTTTTGGGTCAAAAATAGTTTTAGAATTAGGGTTTTCGTTAAAATTTGGGTTATGGGTCAAAATTAGGTTTTTGGGTCAAATGAGGGTTTTGAGATAAAAATAGGATTTAGTGTCAAAATAGGGTTAGAATTAGGGTTTGGGTCAAAACTTGGGTTTTGGGTCCTAATTTGGGTTTTGGGACCAAATTTTGGTTTTGGGTCAAAATTAGGGTTTACGGTTTGAATTAAGGTTGAGTTAAAAATAGGGTTTCGGTTAAAAATAAGGTTAAAATTAGGGTTTTGGGTCTAAATTAGTGCTATGGGTTAAAATTAGGGTTTTTGGTCAAAATAAGGGGTTTTGGTACAAATTAGGGTTTTGAGTTAAAAATAGGTTTTTAGGTCAAAAAATGGATTAGAATTAGGGTATTGGGTTACAATTAGGGTTCTTTGTCAAAATTAGCGCTTAGGGTTTGAATTTGGGTTAGAATTAGGGTTTTGGTTTAAAATTAGGGTCTCGGGTCAAAATTAGGGTTCTGGGTCGGATTTAGGGTTTAAGGTTTGAAATTGGTGTGTCCGTCAAACACCGGGTTCCGTTCCAAAAATAGTTTTAGAATTAGGGTTTTCGTTAAAATTTGGGTTATGGGTCAAAATTAGGTTTTTGGGTCAAATGAGGGTTTTGAGATAAAAATAGGATTTAGTGTCAAAATAGGGTTAGAATTAGGGTTTGGGTCAAAACTTGGGTTTTGGGTCCTAATTTGGGTTTGGGACCAAATTTTGGTTTTGGGTCAAAATTAGGGTTTACGGTTTGAATTAAGGTTGAGTTAAAAATAGGGTTTCGGTTAAAAATATGGTTATATTTAGGGTTTTGGGTCTAAATTAGGGCTATGGGTTAAAATTAGGGTTTTGGGTCAAAATAAGGGGTTTTGGTACAAATTAGGGTTTTGAGTTAAAAATAGGTTTTTAGGTCAAAAATGGATTAGAATTATGTTATTTGTTTACAATTAGGGTTATTTTTAAAAATTAGCGATTAGGTTTTTAATTTGGGTAAGAATTATTGTTTTTGTTTAAAATTAGGGTCTCGGGTCAAAATTAGGGTTCTGGTCGGATTTAGGGTTTAAGGTTTGAAATTGGGTTGTCGATTTAAAACAGGGTTTTGGGTCAAAAATAGTTTTAGAATTAGGGTTTTCGTTAAAATTTGGGTTATGGGTCAAAATTAGGTTTTTGGGTCAAATGAGGGTTTTGAGATAAAAATAGGATTTAGTGTCAAAATAGGGTTAGAATTAGGGTTTGGGTCAAAACTTGGGTTTTGGGTCCTAATTTGGGTTTTGGGACCAAATTTTGGTTTTGGGTCAAAATTAGGGTTTACGGTTTGAATTAAGGTTGAGTTAAAAATAGGGTTTCGGTTAAAAATAAGGTTAAAATTAGGGTTTTGGGTCGAAATTAGGGCTATGGGTTAAAATTAGGGTTTTGGGTCAAAATAAGGGGTTTTGGTACAAATTAGGGTTTTCAGTTAAAAATAGGTTTTTAGGTCAAAAAATGGATTAGAATTAGGGTATTGGGTTACAATTAGGGTTCTTTGTCAAAATTAGCGCTTAGGGTTTGAATTTGGGTTAGAATTAGGGTTTTGGTTTAAAATTAGGGTCTCGGGTCAAAATTAGGGTTGGGGCGGATTTAGGGTTTAAGGTTTGAAATTGGGTTGTCAGTTTAAAAACAGGGTTTTGGGTCAAAAATAGTTTTAGAATTAGGGTTTTCGTTAAAATTTGGGTTATGGGTCAAAATTAGGTTTTTGGGTCAAATGAGGGTTTTGAGATAAAAATAGGATTTAGTGTCAAAATAGGGTTAGAATTAGGGTTTGGGTCAAAACTTGGGTTTTGGGTCCTAATTTGGGTTTTGGGACCAAATTTTGGTTTTGGGTCAAAATTAGGGTTTACGGTTTGAATTAAGGTTGAGTTAAAAATAGGGTTTCGGTTAAAAATAAGGTTAAAATTAGGGTTTTGGGTCGAAATTAGGGCTATGGGTTAAAATTAGGGTTTTGGGTCAAAATAAGGGGTTTTGGTACAAATTAGGGTTTTCAGTTAAAATAGGTTTTTAGGTCAAAAAATGGATTAGAATTAGGGTATTGGGTTACAATTAGGGTTCTTTGTCAAAATTAGCGCTTAGGGTTAGAATTTGGGTTAGAATTAGGGTTTTGGTTTAAAATTAGGGTCTCGGGTCAAAATTAGGGTTTAAGGTTTGAAATTGGGTTGTATGTTTAAAACAGGGTTTTGGGTCAAAAATAGTTTTAGAATTAGGGTTTTCGTTAAAATTTGGGTTATGGGTCAAAATTAGGTTTTTGGGTCAAATGAGGGTTTTGAGATAAAAATAGGATTTAGTGTCAAAATAGGGTTAGAATTAGGGTTTGGGTCAAAACTTGGGTTTTGGGTCCTAATTTGGGTTTTGGGACCAAATTTTGGTTTTGGGTCAAAATTAGGGTTTACGGTTTGAATTAAGGTTGAGTTAAAAATAGGGTTTCGGTTAAAAATAAGGTTAAAATTAGGGTTTTGGGTCGAAATTAGGGCTATGGGTTAAAATTAGGGTTTTGGGTCAAAATAAGGGGTTTTGGTACAAATTAGGGTTTTCAGTTAAAAATAGGTTTTTAGGTCAAAAAATGGATTAGAATTAGGGTATTGGGTTACAATTAGGGTTCTTTGTCAAAATTAGCGCTTAGGGTTAGAATTTGGGTTAGAATTAGGGTTTTGGTTTAAAATTAGGGTCTCGGGTCAAAATTAGGGTTTAAGGTTTGAAATTGGGTTGTCAGTTTAAAACAGGGTTTTGGGTCAAAAATAGTTTTAGAATTAGGGTTTTCGTTAAAATTTGGGTTATGGGTCAAAATTAGGTTTTTGGGTCAAATGAGGGTTTTGAGATAAAAATAGGATTTAGTGTCAAAATAGGGTTAGAATTAGGGTTTGGGTCAAAACTTGGGTTTTGGGTCCAAATTTGGGTTTTGGGACCAAATTTTGGTTTTGGGTCAAAATTAGGGTTTACGGTTTGAATTAAGGTTGAGTTAAAAATAGGGTTTCGGTTAAAAATAAGGTTAAAATTAGGGTTTTGGGTCGAAATTAGGGCTATGGGTTAAAATTAGGGTTTTGGGTCAAAATAAGGGGTTTTGGTACAAATTAGGGTTTTGAGTTAAAAATAGGTTTTTAGGTCAAAAAATGGATTAGAATTAGGGTATTGGGTTACAATTAGGGTTCTTTGTCAAAATTAGCGCTTAGGGTTAGAATTTGGGTTAGAATTAGGGTTTTGGTTTAAAATTAGGGTCTCGGGTCAAAATTAGGGTTCTGGGTCGGATTTAGGGTTTAAGGTTTGAAATTGGGTTGTCAGTTTAAAACAGGGTTTTGGGTCAAAAATAGTTTTAGAATTAGGGTTTTCGTTAAAATTTGGGTTATGGGTCAAAATTAGGTTTTTGGGTCAAATGAGGGTTTTGAGATAAAAATAGGATTTAGTGTCAAAATAGGGTTAGAATTAGGGTTTGGGTCAAAACTTGGGTTTTGGGTCTAAATTTGGGTTTTGGGGCCAAATTTTGGTTTTGGGTCAAAATTAGGGTTTACGGTTTGAATTAAGGTTGAGTTAAAAATAGGGTTTCGGTTAAAAATAAGGTTAAAATTAGGGTTTTGGGTCGAAATTAGGGCTATGGGTTAAAATTAGGGTTTTGGGTCAAAATAAGGGGTTTTGGTACAAATTAGGGTTTTGAGTTAAAAATAGGTTTTTAGGTCAAAAAATGGATTAGAATTAGGGTATTGGGTTACAATTAGGGTTCTTTGTCAAAATTAGCGCTTAGGGTTAGAATTTGGGTTAGAATTAGGGTTTTGGTTTAAAATTAGGGTCTCGGGTCAAAATTAGGGTTCTGGGTCGGATTTAGGGTTTAAGGTTTGAAATTGGGTTGTCAGTTTAAAACAGGGTTTTGGGTCAAAAATAGTTTTAGAATTAGGGTTTTCGTTAAAATTTGGGTTATGGGTCAAAATTAGGTTTTTGGGTCAAATGAGGGTTTTGAGATAAAAATAGGATTTAGTGTCAAAATAGGGTTAGAATTAGGGTTTGGGTCAAAACTTGGGTTTTGGGTCTAAATTTGGGTTTTGGGGCCAAATTTTGGTTTTGGGTCAAAATTAGGGTTTACGGTTTGAATTAAGGTTTTGAGTTAAAAATAGGGTTTCGGGTCAAAAATAAGGTTAGAATTAGGGTTTTGGGTCAAAATTAGGACTTTGGGTTAAAATTAGGGTTTTGGGTCAAAAATAGGGGTTTTGGTACAAATTAGGGTTTTGAGTTAAAAATAGGTTTTTAGGTCAAAAATGGATTAGAATTAGGGTATTGGGTTACAATTAGGGTTCTTTGTCAAAATTAGCGCTTAGGGTTAGAATTTGGGTTAGAATTAGGGTTTTGGTTTAAAATTAGGGTCTCGGGTCAAAATTAGGGTTCGGGTGGATTTAGGGTTTAAGGTTTGAAATTGGGTTGTTAGTTTAAAACAGGGTTTTGGGTCAAAAATAGTTTTAGAATTAGGGTTGTCGTTAAAATTGTGGTTATGGGTCAAAATTAGGTTTTTGGGTCAAATGAGGGTTTTGAGTTAAAAATAGGATTTAGTGTCAAAATAGGGTTAGAATTAGGGTTTGGGTCAAAACTTGGGTTTTGGGTCCAAATTTGGGTTTTGGGACGAAATTTTGGTTTTGGGTCAAAATTAGGGTTTACAGTTTGAATTAAGGTTTAGTTAAAAATAGGGTTTTGGGTCAAAAATAATTTAAAATTAGGGTTTTGGGTCGAAATTAGGGCTCTGGGTTAAAATTAGGGTTTTGGGTCATAATTAGGGGTTTTGGTACAAATTAGGGTTTTGAGTTAAAAATAGGTTTTTAGGTCAAAAAATGGATTAGAATTAGGGTATTGGGTTACAATTAGGGTTCTTTGTAAAAATTAGCGCTTAGGGTTAGAATTAGGGTTTTGGTTTAAAATTAGGGTCTCGGGTCAAAATTAGGGTTCTGGGTCGGATTTAGGGTTTAAGGTTTGAAATTGGGTTGTCAGTTTAAAACAGGGTTTTGGGTCAAAAATAGTTTTAGAATTAGGGTTTTCGTTAAAATTTGGGTTATGGGTCAAAATTAGGTTTTTGGGTCAAATGAGGGTTTTGAGATAAAAATAGGATTTAGTGTCAAAATAGGGTTAGAATTAGGGTTTGGGTCAAAACTTGGGTTTTGGGTCCTAATTTGGGTTTTGGGACCAAATTTTGGTTTTGGGTCAAAATTAGGGTTTACGGTTTGAATTAAGTTTGAGTTAAAAATAGGGTTTCGGTTAAAAATAAGGTTAAAATTAGGGTTTTGGGTCAAAATAAGGGGTTTTGGTACAAATTAGGGTTTTCAGTTAAAAATAGGTTTTTAGGTCAAAAAATGGATTAGAATTAGGGTATTGGGTTACAATTAGGGTTCTTTGTCAAAATTAGCGCTTAGGGTTAGAATTTGGGTTAGAATTAGGGTTTTGGTTTAAAATTAGGGTCTCGGGTCAAAATTAGGGTTCTGGGTCGGATTTAGGGTTTAAGGTTTGAAATTGGGTTGTCAGTTTAAAACAGGGTTTTGGGTCAAAAATAGTTTTAGAATTAGGGTTTTCGTTAAAATTTGGGTTATGGGTCAAAATTAGGTTTTTGGGTCAAATGAGGGTTTTGAGATAAAAATAGGATTTAGTGTCAAAATAGGGTTAGAATTAGGGTTTGGGTCAAAACTTGGGTTTTGGGTCCTAATTTGGGTTTTGGGACCAAATTTTGGTTTTGGGTCAAAATTAGGGTTTACGGTTTGAATTAAGGTTGAGTTAAAAATAGGGTTTCGGTTAAA
This sequence comes from Sophora flavescens, assembly GCA_030762895.1. Classification (NCBI taxonomy): domain Eukaryota; kingdom Viridiplantae; phylum Streptophyta; class Magnoliopsida; order Fabales; family Fabaceae; genus Sophora; species Sophora flavescens. The sequence goes on along the minus strand of JAUPTC010000940.1, from coordinate 16,683 downwards.
AATAAGGTTAAAATTAGGGTTTTGGGTCAAGATTAGGGCTATGGGTTAAAATTAGGGTTTTGGGTCAAAATAAGGGGTTTGGTACAAATTAGGGTTTTGATTTAAAAATAGGTTTTTAGGTCAAAAATGGATTAGAATTAGGGTATTGGGTTAAAATTAGGGTTCTTTGTCAAAATTAGCGTTAGGGTTTGAATTTGGGTTAGAATTAGGGTTTTGGTTTAAAATTAGGGTCTCGGGTCAAAATTAGTGTTTACGGTCGGATTGCTGTTTTAAGGTTTGAAATTGGGTTGTCAGTTTAAAATAGGGTTTTGGGTCAAAAATAGTTTTAGAATTAGGGTTTTCGTTAAAATTTGGGTTATGGGTCAAAATTAGGTTTTTGGTCAAATAGGGTTTTGAGATAAAAATAGGATTTAGTGTCAAAATAGGGTTAGAATTAGGGTTTGGGTCAAAACTTGGGTTTTGGGTCTAAATTTGGTTTGGGGCTAAATTTTGGTTTTGGGTCAAAATTAGGGTTTAGGTTTAATTAAGGTTGAGTTAAAAATAGGGTTTGGGTAAAAATAAGGTTAAAATTAGGGTTTTGGGTGAAATTAGGGCTATGGCTTAAAATTAGGGTTTTGGGTCAAAATAAGGGTTTTGGTACAAATTAGGGTTTTGAGTTAAAAATAGGTTTTTAGGTCAAAAATGGATTAGAATTAGGGTATTGGGTTAAAATTAGGGTTCTTTGTCAAAATTAGCGCTTAGGGTTTAGAATTTGGGTTAGAATTAGGGTTTTGGGTTAAAATTAGGGTCTCGGGTCAAAATTAGGGTTAGGGTCGGATTTAGGGTTTAAGGTTTGAAATTGGGTTGTCGGGTTAAAAAAGGGTTTTGGGTCAAAAATAGTTTTAGAATTAGGGTTTTCGTTAAAATTTGGGTTATGGGTCAAAATTAGGGTTTGGGTCAAATGAGGGTTTTGAGATAAAAATAGGATTTAGTGTCAAAATAGGGTTAGAATTAGGGTTTGGGTCAAAATTGGGTTTTGGGTCCAAATTTGGGTTTTGGGACCAAATTTTGGTTTGGGTCAAAATTAGGGTTTACGGTTTGAATTAAGGTTGAGTTAAAAATAGGGTTTTGGTTAAAAATAAGGTTAAAAGGGGGGTTTGGGTCGAATTAGGGCGGTTAAAATTAGGGTTTTGGGTCAAAATAAGGGGTTTGGTACAAATTAGGGTTTTGGTTAAAAATAGGTTTTAGGTCAAAAATGGATTAGAATTAGGGTATTGGGTTAAAATTAGGGTTCTTTGTCAAAATTAGCGTTAGGGTTAGAATTTGGGTTAGAATTAGGGTTTTGGTTTAAAATTAGGGTCTCGGGTCAAAATTAGGGTTTAGGGGGGTTTGAATTGGGTTGTATGTTTAAAACAGGGTTTTGGGTCAAAAATAGGTTTAGAATTAGGGTTTTCGTTAAAATTTGGGTTATGGGTCAAAATTAGGTTTTGGGTCAAATGAGGGTTTTGAGTTAAAAATAGGATTTAGTGTCAAAATAGGGTTAGAATTAGGGTTTGGGTCAAAACTTGGGTTTTGGGTCCAAATTTGGGTTTTGGGGTCAAATTTTGGTTTTGGGTCAAAATTAGGGTTTACGGTTTGAATTAAGGTTGAGTTAAAAATAGAGTTTTGAGTTAAAAATAAGGTTAGAATTAGGGTTTCGGGTGAAAATTAGGGTTCTGGGTTAAAATTAGGGTTTTGGGTCATAATTAGGGGTTTTGGTACAAATTAGGGTTTTGAGTTAAAAATAGGTTTTTAGGTCAAAAAATGGATTAGAATTAGGGTTTTGGGTTAAAATTAGGGTTCTTTGTAAAAATTAGCGCTTAGGGTTAGAATTTGGGTTAGAATTAGGGTTTTGGTTTAAAATTAGGGTCTCGGGTCAAAATTAGGGTTCTGGGTCGGATTTAGGGTTTATGGTTTGAAATTGGGTTGTCAGTTTAAAACAGGGTTTTGGGTCAAAAATAGATTTAGAATTAGGGTTTTCGTTAAAATTTGGGTTATGGGTCAAAATTAGGTTTTTGGGTCAAATGAGGGCTTCGAGTTAAAAATAGGATTTTGTGTCAAAATAGGGTTAGAATTAGGGTTTGGGTCAAAACTTGGGTTTTGGGTCCAAATTTGGGTTTTGGGACCAAATTTTGGTTTTGGGTCAAAATTAGGGTTTACGGTTTGAATTAAGGTTTTGAGTTAAAAATAGGGTTTCGGGTCAAAAATAAGGTTAGAATTAGGGTTTTGGGTCAAAATTAGGACTTTGGGTTAAAATTAGGGTTTTGGGTCAAAAATAGGGGTTTTGGTACAAATTAGGGTTTTGAGTTAAAAATAGGTTTTTAGGTCAAAAATGGATTAGAATTAGGGTATTGGGTTACAATTAGGGTTCTTTGTCAAAATTAGGGTTCGTTAGGGTTAGAATTGGGGTTGAATTAGGGTTTGGTTGGAAAATTAGGGTCTTGGGTCAAAATTAGGGTTTGGGTCGGATTAGGGTTTAAGGTTTGAAATTGGGTTTTGAGTTAAAATAGGGTTTTGGGTCAAAAATAGATTTAGAATTAGGGTTTTCGTTAAAATTTGGGTTATGGGTCAAAATTAGGTTTTTGGGTCAAATGAGGGCTTCGAGTTAAAAATAGGATTTTGTGTCAAAATAGGGTTAGAATTAGGGTTTGGGTCAAAACTTGGGTTTTGGGTCCAAATTTGGGTTTTGGGACCAAATTTTGGTTTTCGGTCAAAATTAGGGTTTACGGTTTGAATTAAGGTTTTGAGTTAAAAATAGGGTTTTGGGTCAAAAATAAGGTTAGAATTAGGGTTTTGGGTCAAAATTAGGACTTTGGGTTAAAATTAGGGTTTTGGGTCAAAAATAGGGGTTTTGGTACAAATTAGGGTTTTGAGTTAAAAATAGGTTTTTGGGTCAAAAATTGGGTTAGAATTAGGGTTTTGGTTTAAAATTAGGGTTTCGGGTCAAAATTAAGGTTCTGGGTCGGATTTAGGGTTTAAGGTTTGAAATTGGGTTGTCAGTTTAAAACAGGGTTTTGGGTCAAAAATAGTTTTAGAATTAGGGTTTTCGTTAAAATTTGGGTTATGGGTCAAAATTAGGTTTTTGGGTCAAATGAGGGTTTTGAGATAAAAATAGGATTTTGTGTCAAAATAGGGTTAGAATTAGGGTTTGGGTCAAAACTTGGGTTTTGGGTCCAAATTTGGGTTTTGGGACCAAATTTTGGTTTTGGGTCAAAATTAGGGTTTACGGTTTGAATTAAGGTTTTGAGTTAAAAATAGGGTTTTGGGTCAAAAATAAGGTTAAAATTAGGGTTTTGGGTCAAAATTAGGACTTTGGGTTAAAATTAGGGTTTTGGGTCAAAATTAGGGTTTTTGGTACAAATTAGGGTTTTGAGTTAAAAATAGGTTTTTGGGTCAAAAATAGGGTTAGAATTAGGGTTTTGGGTTAAAATTAGGGTTCTGGGTAAAAATTAGAGGGGGAATTAGGGGGGAAAATTAGGGTTCGGGTGGATGTAGGTTAGGGTCAAAATTAGGGTTTTGGGTTTGAAGTAGGGTTTTGGGTCAAAATAGGGTTAGAATTAGGGTTTTTGTCAAAAGTAGGGCTTTGGGTTACAATTAGGGGTTTGTATCAAAATTAGGGTTTAGGGTTTGAATTAGGGTTTTGAGTTAACAATAGGAGTTCGGGTCAAAAATCGGGTTAGAATTACTGTTTTTTGTCAAAATTAGGTTTTTGGGTTAAAATTAGGGATTTGGTATTAAAATAGGGTTCCGGGTGAAAATTTGGGGTCTGGGTCAAAATTAGGGTTTAGGGTTGAGAATTAGGGTTTTGGTTAAAATTAGGGTTCTCGGTCCAAATTAGGGTTTAGGGTTTGAATTATGTTTTGGGTTTAAAATAGGGTTTTGGGGGAATAGGGTTAATTAGGGTAATTAGGGTTTGGAAAATCAGGGTTCTGGGTTAAATTTAGGTTTAGGATCAAAATTATGGTTTAGTGTTTGAATTAGGGTTTTGAGTTTAATATAGGGTTTTGTGTCAAAAATAAGGTTAAAATTAGGGTTTGGGGTTAAAAAATTTGGGTATTGGGTTCAAATTAGGGTTTTGGCACAAAATTAGAGTTTAGGGTTTGAATTAAGGTTTTGAGTTAAAAATAGGGTTTTGGGTCAAAAATAGGGTTAGAATAATGGTTTTGGTTTAAAATTAGGGTTTCGGGTAACAATTTGGGTTTTGGGTTAAAATTAGTGTTTAGGTTCAAAATTAGGGTTTAGGGTTTGAATTAGGGTTTGGGTTAAAATAGGGGTTTGGTCAAAATTAGGGATTTGGTGTTAAATTAGGGTTTTGGGTCAAGGTTTGAATTAGGGTTTTGAGTTAAAAGTAGGGTTTTGGTTCAAAAATAGTGTTAAAGTTAGGGTTTTGGGTTAAAATTTTTGGTTTGGTCAAAATTAGGGTTTATGGTTTGAATTAGGGTAAGAATTAGGCTTTGGGTAGAATTAGGGTTTTGGTCAAAATTAGGGTTGGTCAAATTTAGGGTTTGTCCAAATTAGGGTTTAGGGTTTGAATTAGGTTTTGAGTTAAAAATAGGGTTTTGGGTCAAAAATAAGGTTAGAATTAGGGTTTTGGGTTCAAATCAGGGTTTTGAGTCAAAATTAGGGTTTTGGGTCAGATTTTAGGTTTAAGGTCAAAGTTAGGGTTTAGGGTTTGAAATAGGGTTTTGAGTTTAAAATAGGGTTTTGGGTCAAAAATAGGGTTAGAATTAGGGTTTTAGGTCAAAATTAGAGCTGGGATAAAATTAAGGTTTCGTCAAAATAGGGTTTTGGTCAAAATACGGTTTAGTGTTTGAATTAGGGTTTTGAGTTAAAGATATTGTTTTGGGTCAAAAATAGGGTTAGAATTAGGGTTTTGGGTCAAAATTAGGGTTTTCGTTAAAATTAGGATTCAAGTCAAATTTTGCGTTTAGGGTCAAAATTAGGGTTTAGGGTTTGAATTAGGGTTTTGAGTTAAATATAGGATTTTGGGTCAAAAATATGGGTTTGAGTTAGGGTTTTGGTACAAAATTAGGCTTTGAGTTAAAATTAGGGTTTTGGGTTAAAATAGGGTTTGGGTTTAAAATTAGGGTTTTGGGTCAAAATTTAGGGTTCGGGTCAAATTTAGGGTTTTGGATCAAAATTAGGGTTTTGGGTTTGAAATAGGATTTTGAGTTTAAGATAGGGTTTTGGGTAAAAATAAGGTTTGAATTAGGGTTTGGGGTCAAAACAGGGCTTGGGTTAAAATTAGGGTTTTGGGTTTGAATTAGGGTTAGAATTAGGCTTTTGGGTAAAATTAGGGTTTTGGGTTTGAATTAGGGTTTGAGTTTAAAATAGGGTTTTGGGTCAAAATTTGGGTTAGAATTAGGGTTTTGGGTTAAAATTAGGGTTTTGAGTTAAAATTAGGGTTTTGAGAAAAATTAGGGTTTTGGGTCAAATTTTGGGTTTAGGATTAAAATTAGGGTTTAGGGTTTGAACTAGGGTTTTGAGTTTAAAATTGGGTTTTAGATCAAAAATAGGGTTTAGGAATTTGGGTTTGGGGTTAAAATTTGGATATTAGGTCCAAATTACGGTTTTTGGTTCAAAATTGAGTTTAGGGTTAGGGTTAAAATTAGGGTTTAGGGTTTGAATTAGGGTTTGAGTTTAAAATTGGGTTTTGGGGTCAAAAATTAGGTTAGAATTAGGGTTTGGGGTTAAAATTTTGGTATTGGGTCAAATTTAGGGTCAAAATTAGAGTTTAGGGTTTGAATTGAGGTTTTGAGTTAAAAATAGGGTTTTGGGTAAAATAGGGTTAGAATTAGGGTTTTGGTTTAAAATTAGGGTTTTGTGTGAAATTAGGGTTTGGAATTTGGGTTTTGGGTCAAAATTAGGGTTTTGGGGTTGCAATTAGGGTTTTGGGTTAAAAATAGGGCTTTGTGTTAAAATTATGGATTTGGGTTAAAATTAGGGTTTAGGGATCAAAAATTGGGTTTGGTGTTTGAATTAGGGTTTTGAGTTAAAAATAGGTTTTGGGTCAAAAATAGGGTTAGATTAGGGTTTTGGGTTAAAATTAGGGTTAGGGTAAATTAGCGTTGGGTTAGAATTAGGGGTTCGGGTCAAAATTAGGGTTCTGGGTCAGATTTAGGGTTAGGGTCAAAATTAGGGTTTTGGGTTTGAAGTAGGGTTTTGGGTCAAAAATAGGGTTAGAATTAGGGTTTTTGTCAAAATTAGGGCTTTGGGTTACAATTAGGGTTTAGTATCAAAATTAGGGTTTAGGGTTTGAATTAGGGTTTTGAGTTAAAAATAGGATTTCGGGTCAAAAATCGGGTTAGAATTACGGTTTTTTGTCAAAATTTGGGTTTTGGGTTAAAATTAGGGTTTTGGTTTAAAATTAGGGTTTCGGGTGAAAATTAGTGTTCTGGGTCAAAATTAGGGTTTAGGGTTTGAATTAGGGTTAGAATTAGGGTTTTGGTTAAAATTAGGGTTCTGGGTCCAAATTAGGGTTTAGGGTTTGAATTAGGTTTTGAGTTTAAAATAGGGTTTTGGGGGAAATAGGGTTAGAAATAGGGTTTTGGGTTAAAATTAGGGTTTTGGAAAAATTAGGGTTCTGGGTTAAATTTAGGGTTTAGGATCAAAATTAGGGTTTAGTGTTTGAATTAGTGTTTTGAGTTTAAAATAGGGTTTTGTGTCAAAAATAAGGTTAGAATTAGGGTTTGGGGTTAAAAAATTTGTGTATTGGGTCCAAATTAGGGTTTTGGCTCAAAATTAGGGTTTAGGGTTTGAATTAAGGTTTTGAGTTAAAAAAATGGTTTTGGGTCAAAAATAGTGTTAGAATAATGGTTTTGGTTTAAAATTAGGGTTTCGGGTAAAAATTTGGGTTTTGGGTTAAAATTAGGGTTTAGGTTTAAAATTAGGGTTTAGGGTTTGAATTAGGGTTTTGCGTTTAAAATAGGGGTTTGGGTTAAAATTAGGGATTTGGTGTTAAATTAGGGTTTGGGGTCAAGGTTTGAATTAGGGTTTTGAGTTAAAAATAGGGTTGTGTTTCAAAATAGTGTTAGAGTTAGGGTTTTGGGTTAAAATTTAGGGTTTTGGATCAAAATTAGGGTTTATGGTTTGAATTAGGGTAAGAATTAGGCTTTTGGGTAAAATTAGGGTTTTGGTCAAAATTGGGGGTTAAATTTAGGGTTTTGGTCAAAATTAGGGTTTAGGGTTTGAATTAAGGTTTTGCGTTAAAAATAGGGTTTTGGGTCAAAAATAAGGTTAGAATTAGGGTTTTGGGTTAAAAATAGGGTTTAAAATTAGGGTTTTGGGTAAAATTTTAGGTTTAAGGTCAAAGTTAGGGTTTAGGGTTTGAAATAGGGTTTTGAGTATAAAATAGGGTTTTGGGTCAAAAATAGGGTTAGTATTAGGGTTTTGGGTCAAAATTAGAGCTCTGGGATAAAATTAATGTTTTCGGTCAAAATAGGGATTTGGTACAAATTAGGGTTTAGTGTTTGAATTAGGGTTTTGAGTTAAAGATATTGTTTTGGGTCAAAAATAGGGTTAGAATTAGGGTTTTGGGTAAAAATTACGGTTTTGGGTTAAAATTAGGATTCAAGTCAAATTTTTGGTTAGGTCAAAATTAGGGTTTAGGGTTTGAATTAGGGTTTTGAGTTAAATATAGGATTTTGGGTCAAAAATTAGGGTTTGAGATTAGGGTTTTGGGTATGAATTAGGTTTTGGGTTAAAATTAGGGTTTTGGGGTAAAATCGGGTAGGTTTGGGTTTAAAATTAGGGTTTGGGTCAAAATTTGGGTTTGGGACCAAATTTGGGTTTTGGATCAAAATTAGGGTTTTGGGTTTGAATTAAGGTTTTGAGTTTAAAATAGGGTTTTGGGTAAAAATAAGGTTTGAATTAGGGTTTTGGGTCAAAATTTGGGCTTGGGTTAAAATTTGGGTTTTGGGGTTTGAATTAGGGTTAAATTAGGCTTTTGGGTTAAAAATTAGGGTTTAGGGTTTGAATTAGGTTGAGTTTAAAAATAGGGTTTTGGGTCAAAATTAGGTGGGTTAGAATTAGGGTTTTGGGTTAAAATTAGGGTTTTGAGTTAAAATTAGGGTTTTGAGAAAAATTAGGGTTTTGGGTCAAATTTAGGGTTTAGGGTAATAATTAGGGTTTAGGGTTTGAATTTGGGTTTTGAGTTTAAAATTGGGTTTTGGATCAAAAATAGGCTTAGAATTAAGGTTTTTGGTTAAAATTTGGGTTTAGGTTAAAATTAGGTTTTGGTTCGAAATTAAGGTTTAGGGTTTAGGATTAAAATTAGGGTTTAGGGTTTGAATTAGGGTTTTGAGTTTAAAATTAGGGTTTTTGGTCAAAAATAAGGTTAGAATTAGGGTTTGGGGTTAAAATTTTGGTTTGGGTTTAAAATTAGGGTTTTGGGTCAAAATTAGAGTTTAGGGTTTGGGTTCAGATTTGGTTTTGAAAAATAGGGTTTTGGGTCAAATTATTAGGTTCAAAATTAGGTTAGGATTGGATTAGGGATTTGGGTCAATTTTAGGGTTTAGGGTCAAAATTAGGGTTTGAATTTGGGTTTTGGGTCAAAATTAGGGTATTGGGTTAAAATTAGGGTTTTGGGTCAAAATTAGCGTTTGGGGTTTGAATTAGGGTTTTTTGTTAAAAATAGGGTTTGGGTCAAATTTAGGGTTTAGGGTTTTAATTAGGGTTTTGAGTTAAAAATAGGGTTTTGGGTCAAAATTAGGGATTTTGGTGTTAATTTTGGGTTTAGGGTTTAAATTAGGGTTTAGGTCTGAGTTAAAAGTAGGGTTTTGGGTCAAAAATAGATTTAGAATTTGGGTTTTCGAATAAATTTGGGTTTAGGTAAAAATTAGGATTTTGGGTCAAAATTAGAGTTTAGGGTTTGGGTTGTGTAAATTAGGGTTAGAATTAGGGTTTTGGGTAAAATTAGGGTTTTGGGACCAAATTTAGGGTTTAGGGTCCAAATTTGGGTTTAGGGTTTGAATTAGGGTTTTGAGTTTAAAATCGGGTTTTGGGTCAAAATTAGGGATTTGGTGTTATATTTGGGGTTTGGGTCAAAAATAGTTTAAATTAGGTTGGGTTAAAAATTAGGTTTTGGGTCAAAATTAGGGTTAGAATTAGGCTTTGGGTAAAATTAGGCTTTGGGTCCAAATTAGGGTTATGGGTCAGATTTAGGGTTTAGGGTCAGAATTAGGATTTAGGGTTTGAATTGGGGTTTTGGGTCAAAATTAGGATTTGGGTTAAATTAAGGTTTTGGGTTAAAATTAGGGTTTTGAGTCATGAGTTAAAAATAGGGTTTTGGGTCAAAAATAAGGTTAGAATTAGGGTTTGGGGTTAGGGTTTGGTCAAAATTAGGGTTTTAGGTTAAAATTAGGGTTTAGGGTTTGAATTAAGATTTTGAGTTAAAATTAGGGTTTTGGTCAAAAATAGGGTTAGAATTAGGGTTTTGGGTTAAAATTAGGGTTTTGGGTAAAATTAGTGTTTGGGTCAAATTTAGGGTTTAGGGTCAGGGTTTAGGGTTTGAATTAGGTTTTGAGTTTAAAATAGGGTTTTGGGGCAAATAGGGTTAGAATTAGGCCTTTGGGTCAAAATTAGGGCATTGGGTTACAATTAGGGTTTTGGGTCAAAATTAGGGCTTTGGGTTTGAATTAGGGTTTTGAGTTAAAATTAGGGTTTAGGATAAAAATTAGGTTAGGTTTGAATTAGGGTTTTGGTTTAAAATTGGGTTTTGGGTAAAATTAGGGATTTGGTGTTAAATTAGGGTTTTGGGTCAAAATTAGGGTTTGGGCTGAGTTTAAAATAGGGTTTTGGTTAAAAATAGTGTTAAATGTTGGGTTTTCGGTTAAATTTAGGGTTTTGGGTCAAAATTAGGGTTTTGGGTCAAAATTAGGGTTTAGGGTTTAATTAGGGTTTTGGGAAGTAGGCTTTTGGGTAAAAATTATGGATTTGGGTCAAAATTAGGGTTTGGGTTAAATTTAGGGTTTAGTATCAAAATTAGGGTTTTGGGTTTGAATTAGGGTTTTGTGTTTTAAATAGGGTTTTGGGTCAAAATTAGGGTTTGGAGTTAATTGGGTTTTGGGTCAAAATTGGGTTTTGGGTTAAAATTAGGGTTTGGTTAATTTTGGGTTTAGGGTTAAAATTAGGGTTTCGGGTCAAAATTAGGGTTTACGGTCATAAAAAGGTTTAGAATTAGGGTTTTGTGTTAAAATTAGGGTTCTTGGTCAAAATTAGGGTTAGGGTCAAATTTAGGGTTTAGGGTTTGAATTTGGTTTAGGGTTTAAAATAGGGTTTGGGTTTAAAATAGGGTGAATAGGTTTGGTCAAAGGTTTGAAAATTAGGGTTTGGGTTAAATTTATGGTTTAGGTTAAATAGGATTTGGATTAGGGTTTGAGTTAAAAGTAGGGTTTTGGGTCAAAAATAAGGTTAGAATTAGGGTTTGGGGTTTTAATTTGGGTATTGGGTCCAAATTAGGGTTTTGGGTCAAAATTAGAGTTTAGGGTTTGAATTAAGGTTTTGAGTTAAAAATAGGGTTTTGGGTCAAAAATAGGGTTAGAATTAGGGTTTTGGTTTAAAATTAGGGTTTCAGGTCAAAATTAGGGTTCTGAGTCGGATTTAGGGTTTAAGGTTTGAAATTGGGTTGTCAGTTTAAAACAGGGTTTTGGGTCAAAAATAGTTTTAGAATTAGGGTTTTCGTTAAAATTTGGGTTATGGGTCAAAATTAGGTTTTTGGGTCAAATGAGCGTTTTGAGTTAAAAATAGGATTTTGTGTCAAAATAGGGTTAGAATTAGGGTTTGGGTCAAAACTTGGGTTTTGGGTCCTAATTTGGGTTTTGGGACCAAATTTGGGTTTTTGGTCAAAATTTGGGTTTACGGTTGGAATTAAGGTTTTGAGTTAAAAATAGGGTTTTGGGTCAAAAATAAGGTTAGAATTAGGGTTTTGGGTCAAAATTAGGGCTCTGGGTTAAAATTAGGGGTTTGGGTCAAAATTAGGGTTTTGGGTTTGAAGTAGGGTTTTGGGTCAAAAATAGGGTTAGAATTAGGGTTTTTTGTCAAAATTAGGGCTTTGGGTTACAATCAGGGTTTAGTATCAAAATTAGGGTTTAGGGTTTGAATTTGGGTTTTGAGTTAAAAATAGGATTTCGGGTCAAAAATCGGGTTAGAATTACGGTTTTTTGTCAAAATTAGGGTTTTAGGTTAAAATTACGGTTGTGGTTTAAAATTAGGGTTTCGGGTGAAAATTAGTGTTCTGGGTCAAAATTAGGGTTTAGGGTTTGAATTTGGGTTAGAATTAGGGTTTTGGTTAAAATTAGGGTTCTGGGTCAAATTTAGGGTCCAAATTAGGGTTTAGGGTTTGAATTAGGTTTTGAGTTTAAAATAGGGTTTTGGGGGGAATAGGGTTAGAATTAGGGTTTTGGGTTAAAATTAGGGTTTTGGAAAAATTAGGGTTCTGGGTTAAATTTAGGGTTTAGGATCAAAATTAGGGCTTAGGGTTTTCAGTTTAAAATAGGGTTTTGTGTCAAAAATAAGGTTAGAATTAGGGCTTGGGGTTAAAAAATTTGTGTATTGGGTCCAAATTAGGGTTTTGGCTCAAAATTAGAGTTTAGGGTTTGAATTAAGGTTTTGAGTTAAAAATAGGGTTTTGGGTCAAAAATAGGGTTAGAATTAGGGTTTTGGTTTAAAATTAGGGTTTCGGGTAACAATTAGGGTTTTGGGTTAAAATTAGTGTTTAGGTTCAAAATTAGGGTTTAGGGTTTGAATTAGGGTTTTGCGTTTAAAATAGGGGTTTGGGTCAAAATTAGGGATTTTGTGTTAAATTAGGGTTTTAGGTCAAGGTTTGAATTAGGGTTTTGAGTTAAAAGTAGGGTTTTGTTTCAAAAATAGTGTTAAAATTAGGGTTTTGGGTTAAAATTTAGGGTTTCGGGTCAAAATTAGGGTTTATGGTTTGAATTAGGGTAAGAATTAGGCTTTTGGGTAAAATTAGGGTTTCGGGTCAAAATTAGGGTTGTGTCAAATTTAGGGTTTTGGGTCCAAATTAGGGTTTAGGGTTTGAATTAGGTTTTGAGTTTAAAAAACGGTTTTGGGTCAAAAATTGGATTTGAATTAGGGTTTTGTGTTAAAATTAGGGTTTTGGAAAAAATTATGGTTCTGGGTCAAATTTAAGGTTTAGGATCAAAATTAGGGTTTAGCGTTTGCATTAGGGTCTTGAGTTTAAAATAGGGTTTTGGATCAAAATAGGGTTAGAATTAGGGTTTTGGGTCAAAACTTGGGTTTTGGGTCCAAATTTGGGTTTTTGGTCAAAATTAGGGTTTAGGGTTTGAATTAAGGTTTTGCGTTAAAAATAGGGTTTTGGGTCAAAAATAAGGTTAGAATTACGGTTTTGGGTTAAAATCAGGGTTTCGAGTCAAAATTAGGTTTTTGGGTCAAATTTTAGGTTTAAGGTCAAAGTTAGGGTTTAGGGTTTGAAATAAGGTTTTGAGTATAAAATAGGGTTTTGGGTCAAAAATAGGGTTAGTATTAGGGTTTTACGTCAAAATTAGAGCTCTGGGATAAAATTAAGGTTTTTGGTCAAAATAAGGGTTTTTGGTACAAACTAGGGTTTAGTGTTTGAATTAGGGTTTTGAGTTAAAGATATTGTTTTGGGTCAACAATAGGGTTAGAACTAGGGTTTTGGGTTAAAATTAGTGTTATATGTCAAAATTAGGGCTTAGGGTTAGAATTTGGGTTAGAATTCGGATTATGGGAAAAATTAGGGTTTCAGGTCAAAATTTGGGTTCGCGGTCAAATTTAGTGGTTAGGGTCCAAATTAGTGTTTAGGTTTTGAAATAGGGTTTTGGGTCAAAATTAGGGTTAGAATTAGGGTTTTAGGTCAAATTTAGGACTTTGGGTTAAAATTAGGGTTTTGGGTCAAACATAGAGTTTAGGGTTTGAATTAGGGTTTTGAGTTAAAAATATGTTTTTGAGTCAGAAATAGAGTTAGAATTAGGGTTTCCGGTTAAAATTAGGACTTCAAGTCAAATTTTGTGTTTAGGGTCAAAATTAGGGTTTAGGGTTTGAATTAGGGTTTTGAGTTAAATATAGGATTTTGGGTCAAAAATAGGGTTTGAATTAGGGTTTTGGTACAAAATTACGGCTTCGGGTTAAAATTAGGGTTTTGGGTTAAAATCAGGGTTTGGGTTTAAAATTAGGGTTTCGGGTCAAAATTAGGATTCTGGGTCAAATTTAGGGTTTCGGATCAAAATTAGGGTTTAGGGTTTGAAATAGGATTTTGAGTTTAAAATAAGGTTTTGGGTAAAAAAATACGGTTAGAATTAGGTTTTTGGGTCAAAATCAGGGCTTGGGTTAAAATTAGTGTTTTGGGTTTGAATTAGGGTTAGAATTAGGCTTTTGGGTAAAATTAGGGTTTCAGGTCAAAATTAGGGTTTTGGGTCAAATTTAGGTTCCAAATTAGGGTTTAGGGTTTGAATTAGGTTGAGTTTAAAATAGGGTTTTGGGTCAAATTTAGGGTTTAGGATTAAAATTAGGGTTTAGGGTTTGAACTAGGGTTTTGAGTTTAACATTGGGTTTTGGTTCAAAAATAAGCTTAGAATTACGGTTTGGGGTTAAAATTTGGGTATTTGGTCCAAATTACGGTTTTGGCTCAAAATTAGAGTTTAGGGTTTAGGATTAAAATTAGGGTTTAGGGTTTGAATTAAGGTTTTGAGTTTAAAATTGGGTTTTGGGGTCAAAAATAAGGTTAGAATTAGGGTTTGGGGTTAAAATTTTTCGGTATTGGGTCCAAATTAGGGGTTTCGCTCAAAATTAGAGTTTAGGGTTTGAATGGAGATTTTGAGTTAAAAATAGGGTTTTGGGTAAAAAATAGGGTTAGAATTAGGGTTTTGGTTTAAAATTAGGGTTTTGTGTCAAAATAGGGATTGAATTAGGGTTTTGGGTCAAAATTAGGGCCATGGGTTACAATTAGGGTTTTGGGTCAAAATTAGGGCTTTGGGTTACAATTAGGGTTTTGGGTTAAAATTAGTGTTTAGGATCAAAAATAGGGTTTGGTGTTTGAATTAGGGTTTTGAGTTTAAAATAGGGTTTTGGGTCAAAATTAGGGATTTGGTGTTAAATTTTGGTTTTGGGTCAAAATTAGGGTTTAGGGTCATGAGTTAAAAGTAGGGTTTAGGGTAAAAAATAGTGTTAAATGTTGAGTTTTCGAATAAATTTAGGGTTTCGCGAAAAATAGGATTTTGGGTCAAAATTAGGGTTTAGAGTTTGAATTAGGGTTAGAATTAGGCTTTTGGGTAAAATTAGGGTTTCGGATCAAAATTAGGGTTCTGGGTCCAATTTAGGGCTTAGGGTCCAAATTAGGGTTTAGGGTTTGAATTAGGGTTTTGAGTTTAAAATAGGGTTTTGGGTCATGAGTTAAAAGTTGGGTTTTGGGTCAAAAATAGTGTTAAATTTTGGGTTTTGGGTTAAAATTTAGGGTTTCGGGTCAAAATTGGGTTCAGGGTCAAAATTAGGGTTAGAATTAGGCTTTTGGGTAAAATTAGGGTTTCAGATCAAAATTAGGGTTATGGGTCAGATTTAGGGTTTAGGGTCCAAATTAGGGTTTAGGGTTTGAATCAGGGTTTTGGGTCAAAATTAGGGATTTGGTGTTAAATTAAGGTTTTGGGTTAAAATTAGGGTTTTGAGTCATGAGTTAAAAGTAGGGTTTTGGGTCAAAAATAAGGTTAGAATTAGGGTTTGGGGTTAAAATTTGGGTATTGGGTCCAAATTAGGGTTTTGGCTCAAAATTAGAGTTTAGGGTTTGAATTAAGATTTTGAGTTAAAAATAGGGTTTTGGGTCAAAAATAGGGTTAGAATTAGGGTTTTGGTTTAAAATTAGGGTTTGGGGTCAAAATTAGGGTTTTGGGTCTGATTTAGTGTTTAGGGTCAAAATTAGGGTTTGAAATAGGGTTTTGAGTAAAAAATAGGGTGAGAATTAGGGCTTTGGGTCAAAATTAGGGCATTGGGTTACAATTAGGGTTTTGGGTCAAAATTAGGGCTTTGGGTTACAATTAGGGTTTTGGGTTAAAATTAGTGTTTAGGACCAAAATTAGGGTTTTGGTTTTTGAGTTTAAAATAGGGTTTTGGGGCAAAATTAGGGATTTGGTGTTAAATTAGGGTTTTGGGTCAAAATTAGGGTTTAGGGTCATGAGTTTAAAGTAGGGTTTTGGTCAAAAATAGTGTTAAATGTTGAGTTTTCGGTTAAATTTAGGGTTTCGTAAAAAATTAGGGTTTTGGGTCAAAATTAGGGTTTAGCTTTTGAATTAGGGTTAGAATTAGGCTTTTGGGTAAAATTAGGGTTTCGAGATCAAAATTAGGGTTGGGTCCAATTTAGGGCTTAGGGTCCAAATTAGGATTTTGGGTTTGAATTAGTGTTTAGAGTTTAAAATTGTGTTTTGGGTCAAAATTAGGGATTTGGAGTTAAATTTGGGTTTTGGGTCATGAGTTAAAAGTTGGGTTTTGGGTCAAAAATAGTGTTAAACTTTGGGCTTTTGGGTTAAAATTTAGGATTTCGGGTCAAAATTAGGTTCTGGGTCAAAATTAGGGTTAGAATTAGGCTTTTGGGTAAAATTAGGGTTTCGGGTCAAATTAGGGTTAAGGGTCAAATTTAGGGTTTAGGGTCCAAATTAGGGTTTAGGGTTTGAATCAGGGTTTTGAGTTTAAAATAGGGTTTTGGGTCAAAATTAGGGATTTGGTGTTAAATTAAGGTTTTGGGTTAAAATTAGTGTTTTGAGTCATGAGTTAAAAGTAGGGTTTTGGGTCAAAAATAAAGTTAGAATTAGGGTTTGGGGTTAAAATTTGGGTATTGGGTCCAAATTAGGGTTTAGGGTTTGAATTAGGGTTTTGAGTTTAAAATAGGGTTTTGGGTCAAAATAGGGTTAGAATTAGGGTTATGGGTCAAATCATGGGTTTTGGGTCAAATTTTGGATTGAGGGTTTGAATTAAGGTTTTGAGATAAAAATTTGGTTTTGGGTCAAAAATATGGTTAAAATTATGGTTTTGGGTTAAAATTAGTGTTTCGAGTCGAAATTAGGTTTTTGGTTAAAATTTTGGATTTATGGTCAAAGTTAGGGTTTAGGGTTTGAAATATGGAATAGGGTTTTGGGTCAAAAATAAGGTTAGTATTAGGGTTTTTGGTCAAAATTAGGGCTCTGGGTTAAAATTAAGGTTTTAGGTCAACATTAGGGTTTTAGGTACAAATTAGGGTTTAGGGTTTGAATTAGGGTTTTCAGTTAAACCTATGTTTTGGGTCAAAATAGGGTAAGAATTAGGGTTTTGGGTTAAAATTAGGATTTTGGGTAAAATTAAGGTTTCGGGACAAAATTAGGGTTCTTGGTCAAATTTAGGGTTTCGGATCAAAATTAGGGTTTAGGGTTTGAAATAGGGTTTTGAGTTTAAAATAGGGTTTTGGGTCAAAAATGCGGTTAGAATTACGGTTTTGAGTCAAAATTAGGGCTTTGGGTTAAAATTAGTGTTTTGGGTCAAACATATGGTTTAGGGTTTGACTTAGGGTTTTGAGTTAAAAATTGGTTTTTGGGTCAGAAATATGGTTAGAATTAGGGTTTTGGGTCAAAATTAGGGCTTTGAGTTAAAAATAGGGTTTTTGTTTAAAATTAGGGTTTCGAGTCAAAATTAGGGTTCTATGTCAAATTT
>JAUPTC010000939.1:0-32261 GCA_030762895.1 Sophora flavescens | reverse complement strand
ATCATCATTATGATAAAACACTCAATCATGGCATCATCACATTAACATGTTCACAATAAACAACATTTAATCAATTATACCAGTCAAGCCAATCATTAACATTGTAAACAGTTAAACATTATATAGGAAACAAGCATAAAGGCATATAGACATGTTATCAAAGGAAAGGGTTATGGGAACCCTTCGTCTTACCCAACCCCCAAGCCTACATATTCATACTATTCCTTCTCCACATACCTGGTATGGAGATCGGAATCCTGATAGTAAACTGGTCGCGTCCCCTCAAGCGGCTCGACAAACGAATCAAGCCTTGGCCAACAAAAAGGTTAACCAATTATTTCCCAATTCAAAAAGAAGGAAAAGGAAACAGAAAAGGGATAACCGGCTTAGCTTACAAGACACTAACGTGCAAGTTCCTCTCCCAAACACCGCAAGGATTCCTAGGACTGAGAAGGGTTCAAGGGAGAGAAAGAGGAAGAGAAGTTTCTGCTTTTTTGGTGGAAGAGAAACCAAAATAAGGGTTGAACTCAAAACCATCATGCACTATTCCTATTTATAGCCACTGTGACCCTATCACGGTCGTGCACCCCACTAAGCACGGTCTTGTTTACATCAGCATCAACGAGACACATTTTCTCCTGAGCATGGCCGTGCTTCCTAACAAGCATGCCCGTCCTTGTGGCTCTGGCAGCAACAAGACACATGCATCAAGCACGAGCATGCCGATACATGAGCACAGCCGTGCTCATGCATCAGGAAAGGACTTAAAGCCTAAAATCCGTATTAGCCTCTTCTAAACAGAACTAAAGCAAACAAGGCATACTCAAAAGCACTTATACGAAAAACGGGGTGTTACAATTCCAACCCCCTTATAAAAATTTCGTCCTCGATATTTCTACTTACCCCGAACGAAGAGATACGGGTACGCCTCCATCATCTTGCTCCCTAGCTCCCATGTAGCACTTTCCTCAGTTGACCCACTCCAAACAACTTTAACCAAAATAATCTCCTTGACTCTCAGCTGCTTCACCCACCGATCCTCAACTCGAATGGGTTGTACTTTAAAAGTCAAATTCTCTTTTAACTGAATTTTGTCGGGGACTATCACATGGTTTGGGTCATGAATGTACTTACGAAGTTGTGACACACTACAAATAATCAACTGTTTAGCGACCGACAAATTCGGTGGCTAAACATGCTAATTTGGTTGCTATTCTCTTTAGTGACCGAATTAGCGACCGATTCATGGTGGTGGCTGATAACCTGGTCACTAAGGTTTTAGCGACCGAATTTATATTTCGGTCGCTAAATAGCGACCGTATTTTCGGTCTCTAAGTAATAAAAGTTGGTCGCTAATCGGTTGGTCGCATGATTGGGGTAACCACGTTTGGCGACCGATAATCGATCGCTAGTTCGATCGCTAATGTTGGTTAATATTAACCAATATTAGCGACCGATATTTGGTCGCTAGACCACAATTTTTTTATTTTAACTAAAGTTTAGCAAAATTACTAATAAAACACATCAAATTACTAATGAAATATACAATTATAAAAAATACTATATATATATATATATATAAATAATCCAAAGTGTCATACAAGAATCGTTTAAAATCTAAAAAATTTTAAAAAATCAGTCATGATGAGGAGGAGGTGGAGGAACCCAATCATCCTCAGCATCCGTGTCGCCGATGTCTACCATTTGATAGTCCTTTGGAGCAGCATCATCAGTAGAAGGCGGCGGAACTGGAAGAGAGGCAGCAGGCGACACAACCGCCGGAGCATCACCCTGAGCAACAGGAGACTGGATCCTCATCTGCTCCAACACCAGCGGTAGTGTCTGGCCATGCTATATGGTCATCTGCATCAGCTGCTGGTGTGCCTGAGTCAACTATGCAATCTGGTTCGCCATCTGCTGCTCTCTCTCCCTCTTCTCTCGAAGCTCCGCGTTCAGCTGCGTGATGGTGTCCTGCATCTGGTTGAACTGCTCCGAAGGGACGGTATCCGCGTAGGAAGGATCAGGCATGCCGGACGATGAAGCGATAAACTCGCCTCCCAGGTGTCTGAGGCCATACACGTGCCCCTTCTTCCTGCCCCCATCGACCTCCAAATAAATGGCATTATCATCGATGGAGACAGGAGAGCGGGGCCCCTCACCAGTCAAGGCCTCATCTTGTGACTGTGAGGCACGTGATATAGCATCGTCCTTCTTCTCATTGAAGCTCACATGAAAAGTATAGATGAAGAGATTTAGTTAAAATTATAATCAATATTAACAAATCAATTATAATAAATTACAAGTATAAACTAAATTGTTTTTTTGCTTACAGCATAGTTACGGGTCTTGTCGCTGACCCATGCCCCCGACTTCAACTTCTTTGTCCTCTCCACCAACTCCATAGTAGTGGGGGACCGCTGTTTCTGTGCTTTCTACACAAAATATAATCTTAAATTCATAAGAATATTTTAAAAAATAATATACTAAGTCAATAAAGTTTTAAGTATTACCAGCTCGTCGAAGTGGGCGGCGGCTGATTTGGAGTCGCCGGTCCAAGCACATGTTTCACCATCAGAAGCTCGATTACGTCGAGATGTGGATTGGATCTCCTGGAACTTCTTAGTAGCCCAGTACCGGTCCAGCTGCCTTTATGCTCAAATATGTCCCCGACGATCCCCTCTAAAGCTACGTCGCACCTATACTCTTTCTGCAACTTACAGTTGTTAGGAAATTCGTGTGTGTGTGTGTGTATATATATATATATATATATATATATATATATATATATATATATATATAATGTAAATTTAATTTAAATAACTTAATAAATTGTTACCTTAAACTCTTTAAACAACTGATCCCTATGGCCCCCCTGGGATGGCCTTCCATGTAGGCCATAGACCATCAAACTTACGTTGCAGGATCTTCGATATCGAATCCAAAGGGCTCTTTGAGAGCAGAAAGCTACAGCAAAATTAGAGCATTAATAAATGTTATAAATAAATAAAAAATAAGTAAATAGAAATTAACTATACTTTATATATTAAAAAAATTAAATTATCTTACTCGTTATCCCCTCTGGGGATAAGAAGAATCCTCCTGTCGGATGGACCACAGCTCTCCTGCCCCGATGATGATGATGGTCCTGGCATAGGTGTGGATGATGACGGTGCAGCCTGTGTCCCAACCACATGCGGCTGGGTAGGGGTGCAACTCCATCACCGTGATGTGTCTGTCCACAGAGGTGCTGGCAGGGTGGTGTCGATCTAAAGTTTGTGGGTCGGCCGGCGGAGGGACTCTCGCAGCACGACCTCTGCCACGACCTCCACGACAACCACCACGCTGCTCCTACCTCTAGAGGAATATGCCATCTGTGTAAAAAATGAAAAGATGATTACACCACAGTGTAAATAATACAAAAATAAATTACCTAAGTAGAATGAGCATTACACAATGAATTATGACATAAATAAATCACCTAAGTAGAATCTCCGTCACTAAATTCACCCTCACTCTCATCGGTCTCACTTGATTGGAATGTGCCTTCGCTAGATGCGTCCAACTTAGATTGATCCATTAACTCTCTTTCAACTTCTTCCCCATTGCTAGAAATGTCCACTAGAGAATTAACAATAATGTCCGGCGTAATTTAAAATGGTACGTGGGGTGGTCTTGAAAACTCATCATCTTGGTACGTAGCAACTTTTTCAGGCTGGTTGATTACATTATTAGTAAATGTACTGCGAGCCTTTATCTTAATGACACCCAACCAGCCTTGATGTCCTTCGGGATATGGCGAGTAATAAGCCTAATCTGCCTATTGTGAAAAAATGAATGGGTCGTACGCCTTATTATACCTACGAGATAGCCAAACTTGAACAATACCATATTTTTTATCGATTTTTTTCCCTACGTCAAGAGTAGGATCAAACCAATCACACTTGAAGAGAACTAACTTCATCACGGGGAAACTGGTATAATCGAGTTCAAGGATGTCAGTTAGAACCCCATAGAAATCATCCTCTACATTGCCATCAGTTGCTCGCACACAAACACCATAGTTACACGACTGCATTCCTTCACTCCATGTTTTTGTGTTAAATTTATATCCATTTACAATGTAAGTATTCCATGAAGTAACCCATCTATTAGGCCTCCATGACAAATTTGTCAACAATGGATTTTGAACATTGTTTACTGGATCTAGTACCTAAAAAATTGAATATTATATTATTCTTATACATGCTATATATTTAAGGAGATAAAATTTATTGCAAAAAATGAAGATGCTTAACCTACATATTTACTGAACCACGTAGCAAAGTGAGAAGTAATTTCACCTGATCGTTCGAAATGTCAGGTAGTAGATTCCTTAGAAAATTTCATACATCCTACATGTGGCAATCATGACTCTTCATTCCATGTAACTTTGCTTCCTTAATGTAAACACATCTACCCAGATTGGAAGCATACCCATCGGGTAACTTTAGTTCTTTAACCCACTTACAAACAGCTACTTTCTATGTTTTGCTTAGTGTATAACTTGCCTTCGGTTTGATAAGTCTGCCACGACCACCGTCCTGCAACTCAAGCTCCTTCCGATTACAAATTTCAGCAAGATCCAATCGGGCTATATTTGTATCCTTTGTCCTCCCCTTAATGTCCATCACAGTGTCAAACACATTCATAAACATATTCCTCTCAGTTTGCATGACATTAATGTTGTGACGGAGTAGGTGCGTCCTCCAATACGGCAACCTCCAATATATACTTTGTTTTATCCAATTATGCTTGACGCCATAATCAGGAATATGTTCTCCTTGGGATTCATGGACGAGCGGTAAGTAATGTACTCTCCGTCATACATTAGGACCAGACAAACATGGTGGAGACGGTGTTGTCTCCGCACAACACTTCTTGAATGCATTCTTGTTCCTCCTATAAGGATGATCTTCTAGAAGGAATTGACGATGACAATCAAAATATGCGATCTTTCGACTGTTTTTAAGCGTGAATGCCTTCGATCGCTCTATACATATTGGGCAACCAAGCTTCCCCACGGTCATCCAACTCGACGTCATCCCATAGGCGGGAAAGTCGTTGATCGTCCACATCAAAGCTGATTTCATCATGAAATTCTGCCTCAAAGGTACATCATATGCGACAAAATGCAAAAACAAGTAAGGATAAGGGGAGGAGCCGCAGACAAGAAGATCAGGAACTGATAAATATAATAAGACAATATGAAAGAAAATTAATATCCTTAGAGACAACTTATTTGTACTCAAGTTAGTAATATAAAAGTTCAACAAATTGCCATTATGACCAATTGATTACCTGTGGAAATGGAGAAGTGACGAAGGGACTTGGTTTCAACTCACGAGAAATAGAGCAATGACCTATAATGCATAAATAAAATTAATCCTGTCAAACACTAGCATTTAAGAAACTAACATTTAAGGCTCTCATATATTGTCACCTTGCAACTAATTCGATGTACTCATGAATCTTGAATCACTCAACTCACATTTAATGTTACACATCTTAAAATTATATGCATACCAAATAACTTATTGAACATTATATTTTGATTAGCCATATATTTTAAATGGTACACTCGAGACAACTCACTTTTAAATGATTGATAGATAGGAGTAAAAATTGGTGGAATGAGATTGATATAGTATCTGGAAACAATGTATGTCTGTATATAGGACTTCTTAGAGTGATTCCTTGTAAGTTGTGTTGAATTATATGCATTTTCAAAGAAATTAAAGCCTTTTTCAAAACACACAGGAAGAATGTGATAATATGATGTAATGAAACAAATTTTTCCAAATTATGAAATGGACTCTGGTTTGTATTGTTAGATCAACAATTTATCCAATATGTTATGTGTTAGATATTTGGAGATTGTTAGAAGTAGTTGCAAGTTGGTTAGGATTAGCTAGCTTGTCATAGTTCCATATTTCAGATTTTCCCTCAATTTATTTTTCTCTCTTGATTATTTATTTTGTTTGCCATGTTTTTCAAAATTATGAATCAAATCTCTCAAAACTTAAACTATATAGGTGAAGGCACATGAGTAACTTCATTATGTTTTAACATAACCTCTCAAGAGCCCTGGGCTTGAAGCATTGATAATGTACAAGTCCATTTTCAGATAGGCCTTTGACCAATAAAATACATGTATAAAATGTTGCTTTGCTAAACCAATATTTGCAAACAAACGGTGTAAATCTGCATATTATTATGCAAAGCTAATAGAAAGCAGTACAAAATAATAATAATCATTAATCATTCCCTAAACCCTAACATGAGACAGAACTGATCAAAGGAGACTATGGAGGTGGTGGCCACGCGAACAGAGCCCCTTGAGATGGTGGTGGTGGTCGGAGGAGGAGGTGGCAGCACCTGAGAGAGACATAGAGAGAGAAACTTGGACAGAGAGAGAGAACCGAGCAAGAGAGAGAGCAAGACAGAGGGGGAGAGAGAGGAGAGAAGAAGAGAGATTACCTATGGATGATGGGACTACAGGGTCCGTGAGAGGTGGTGGTGGTCGGAGGAGGATGAGAGAGAACATGAGAAACATAGAGAGAGAGAAATAGAGTGAGATAGAGAGAGAGAGGGGGTTGGAGAGAGATGGAGAAGATGAGAGCTTACCAGAGGAGAGGGGATGACGGTGGTGGCTCGAGCCGTCCTGTGGTGGACGGAGCTCGCACGAAGAAGAGAGAAAGAGAGTTTCGGGTAAAAGTGAGGAAGAAAGGGGTTCTGTCGGATTTAGGGATTTTATTTTTAGCGACCGAATAATTCGGTCGCTATATCATTCGCAATCGTTAAATTTTTAATTCGGTCGCAACAACGGTCGCTAACTGGGTTATTTTGAAATTTGGATTGTTAAAGTTAGCGACCAGTTTAAAATCGGTCGCTAACACACTCTATTTTAATTTTTTTTACACGCGGGTTAGCGACCGAATTAACATCGATCGCAAATATACATAAAACTTTACCGTTGGATAAAATTCGGACGCCATTTTGGTCGCTGAAAAGTCAACAAATTTTGACTTTTAATTTTCTTTATTTAGCGACCGAAATAGCGACCGACATCTCTGCTACCCTCCATTCCTGGAATTTAAGCGCCTTCCTCCTTTTGTCATTGTAGCTTTCCTGCCTACTCTATGCCACTTTCATCTTTTCCTGAATCATCCTCACATTTTCTGTGGTTTCTTGCACTATCTCAGGTCCTAACACAACACTATCACCAGGTTCACTCCAACACAAAGGTGTCCTACATCTCCTCCCATAAAGAGCTTCATAAGGTGCCATCCCAATACTGGAATGGTAGATGTTGTTGTAAGTGAACTCTATCAGGGGCAAAAACTTGTCCCAACTACCTGACTGTTCTAGCACACAAGCTCTAAGCAAGTCCTCTAGGGACTGGATGGTTCTATCAGACTGGCCATCCATCTGCGGGTGGTAGGCTGAACTTAGCCTAAGCTTGATATCTAAAGCGTCATGCAAACTAGTTCAAAACCTAGAGGTAAACCTCGTGTCTCTATCTAACACTATGCTAGAAGGTGCACCATGTAACCTGACTATCTCTTTGATGTACAACCTGGTCAACTTTTCCAAAGGGTATTCCATGTTCATAGGGATGAAATGGGCAGACTTAGTCAATCTATCCACAACAACCCATATTGCTTCATAACCTGCTGGAGTCCTCTGGAGTCCAAACACAAAATCCATGGCAATACTGTCCCATTTCCATTCTGGGATACTTAAAGGTTGCAACTTTCCTGATGGCTTCTGGTGTTCTATCTTAGCCTTTTGGCACACTAAACAAGCATACACAAACTTAACCACATCTTTCTTCATCCTAGGCCACAAAAACATCCTGTTCAAATCCTGATACATCTTAGTGGCACCAGGGTGCACACTCAGTCCACTCCTATGTCATTCTTCAAGGATCAACTTCCTAAGCTCGGGGACATCTGGTATATAGATTCTATCTTTAAACCTCTAGACTCCATCACTTCCTTACTTAAAACTAAGTTCTCTACCTTGAACAAGCAACTCCCTCCGGTCTAAGAGAAACTTATCTAACTTGATCCATCAAATTGTCGGTAACCTTCAAGGTTCCAAGCCTAATGCTCTTAGGGGTAACTTCCCAAGCTAAACTTAGGTCTCTAAACTCCTCGATCAGATCCATCTCCCTAACCATCAAAGCAGAGGCGTGTAAGGATTTTCTACTTAAAGCATCAGTCACTACATTGGCCTTTCCTGGGTGGTAGGTCAGATCAAACTCATAATCTTTTAAAAACTCAATCCACCTACTCTTTCTCATATTGAGCTCTTTATCGTCAAACAAATATTTCAAACTCTTATGATCACTAAAAACCTCGAATTTATCTCCATATAGGTAATGCCTCCAAATCATCAAGGCAAACACCACAGCTCCTAACTCTAGGTCATAGGTAGGGTAGTTCTTCTTGTGGATTTTCAACTGCCTAGAAGCATAAGCTACTACCTTACCATCTTGCAACAACACTCCACCTAAACCTTGCTTCGATGCATCACAATACACTACGAAAGGCCTACTAGGATCGGGTAAAACCAAAACTGGTGCTGATGTCAACCTATCCTTCAGGGTTTGGAAACTCTCCTCACACTTAGAGTCCTGCACAAACAACTGTCCTTTCTTGGTGAGATGGGTTAAGGGTAACGCTAACTTAGAAAAGCCTTCTATAAACCTCCTATAGGACCCTGCTAAACCCAATAAACTTCTAACCTCGGTCACTGACCTTGGCGCTTCCCACTGGAGCACCGTGTCTACTTAGCCGGATCCACAGCTATCCCACCTTTAGAGATCACGTGACCTAAGAAACTCACCTCCTTTAAACAAAACTCGCTCTTAGACAACTTAGCATACAATTGCTTCTCCTTAAGTGTCTGCAAGACGACCCTCAAGTGCTCCTCATGTTCCTCATTGGTGTTGGAGTACAATAAGATGTCATCTATGAAAACCACCACAAACTTATCCAAGTAAGGGTAAAAGGTCTTGTTCATATCATCCATGAACACAACAAGAGCATTACTCACACCAAAGGGCATAACTAAATACTTGTAGTGACCATATCACGTCCTAAACATTGTCTTCGAGATACCCTCAGACTTAACCCGAATCTGATGGTATCCTGACCTCAAATCTATCTTTGGGAAAACACAATCCTCGACTAACTGATGCATAAGATCATCAATCCTAGGGAGGGGATACCAATTCTTAACGGTCACTTTGTTGAGCTGTCGATAGCCAACACACAACCGCATACTGCCATCCTTCTTCTTCACCAACAACACCGGCACTCACCATGGGGATACGCTTGGCCTAATGAACCGCTTCTGCATCATATCTTCAAACTGTTCCTTTAACATAGCTAGCTCTAGAGGATACATTCTATAGGGTACTTGGATATAGGCCCAGTGCCAGGCACTAAGTCTATGGAAAACTCCACGTCTCTCTCTAGGGGTAGTTCGTAAACATCCCTCGGAAACACTTCTGGAAATTCTCGCACAATAGGCACGCTGTCGACATCGGGAGGGCTCTCGCAGGGAAGATAACATTATGTACACTTGGGCCTCTTCTTTCATAGAAGCCTTAACTTGGCTGGCATAGAGAAAGTTAGGGTCCCTAGACTCCATTGGACTTCCGAAAACTATGGTTTTGCCAAAGAAATTTAGATGGACGTGGTTGGAAGATAACAGTCCATGCCAAGAATAACATGAAGGTCTTTCAAGGGTAAACATACAAGATCAACAATAAGGTCTCTACATCTCTGCCATCTATGGTAATGAGAATTTTCTTGCATGCATAAGAAGTAAGAACATGTTTATTCATGGGTGTGGAAACAATCAAATCACACTCAACTCGGCTGCTCGTCCCCTCTCGCATAAAAGATACATGCCACAATAAGAAACATAGAGATAGGGAGTAAGAAACATGTATACGAATATAATGGAAAGGAAGCAGTTAGCAAGACGAGCATACATCAAGCAATCATGTTATAGAAAACAATACTATAACACATCAACATCATAATATAAACATGTATGCTATGCAATGCAACTCTACTCCACGACTCAGTTATCAACTTGGATCAATCTATATCAGAAGTCAACTTCAGAGTTACATCTCCACATTAGCCAATAAGCACCAACGCTGGGGCAATCCACCAAACCTCGGATGGACCCCTAGGATAGTCGACGCACCTTATTCTCGTGTGTGCCACCACGGTTGTACATGATTCACTTGAATCACCGCAGACGACCAAATTGGCTTACTCTCGGACGACCTCCCCTATGTAGAACGTCCTCCACTAACATGTCCGATGCATGAATGCATGCTCAACACAACACACAAACACAACCACCACCTCCGCTTGGGCCCATAGGCAACCCAAGTTTTAACACCATCAACACCTCGACCACTCGGCTATCGACGATTATCGTTATCTTTCGTATTACGCTACCGCCAAGCCTACATATTCATACTATTCCTTCTCCCCATGCCTGGTATGAAGATCATACTCCCGATAGTAAATTGGTCGCGTCCTTCAAGCTACTCGACAAACGAACCAAGCCTTAGCAATGTGATATAAGCCATAAGTATACAATAGTTTTAATAATAATAATATAAACCTTAATCATATAATAGTAAAATAATAATAATAATATTTAAATAAACACAATTAACTAAGATTAACATATTAATCCAAATAGGACACCACAAGAAGGTCCAATGCAAAAAAATCAGACAACCTCATATATCATTAAATTAACCTAACGACGATAAACCTTTGATCTCGATATCATCATTGGTACCACCAAGTAGTCCCCAATGTGATATTGACATTGCCAATTATTCTCCCACTAGAGGGGTTTAGGTCACCCTAAACCATTATTGCAAAATATGCTACTTAGCCATTTCCGACGATAGGGGGTTTCTTTCTCCCAAATGTGAAGTCGTAAGCTAGTCTAGAAGCAATGAAACGAGCCCTCTCCAAATCCTCTAGCTGCTTCCACGCAAGGAACAAGGTTCTCCTGGCCTCCAAAAATTTATATTAATACATCATTGTGAAGTACGTGTTACCCGTATCCCTAATCAAGATGGAATTGAAAATCGATAGACGGATTGAATGATAACCTCAATACCGCCACCGGCGATATTTTCGGCATAATAAGCGATAGATTATCTTAGCTTAGAAGAGAAAATGAAGATAGGTTTTAGAAGGCGTTGTTACCACAATCGAAATGACGTTAGGACAAACGGATCGCTTCGAAATCCCTTCTGAGTTTCTCTCTCTCTCTTTTCTAACCCTCTTTCCGCCTCTCTCGTCCCTCTCTGCTTCGCTTTGAAAGAATATGGTGAATTTGTTAACTTTCACCTTCTGTCCCATTTTTTTTTGTCCCTCAAAGATGAAAATCACCACGCTCAGCGTACGCACACTCGAGTGTGGCCCAATGGGCCCTCGAGCGTTGACCAAAGTCGGCTACTTCAACATGAAGAAAGCTAACACATGTTCTGTCAAATTTCGACACGTGTTTTGCCACTCAACACTTTTCATGCTCAAGCGTGGAATTCCTCATGCTCGAGCATGGACCAAAGTTGACCAGCCAAATCGAGAAACCCTACTTCACGCGTTTCGTTTTCTTTCGAGCTCGCTTTGATGTCCGAATGACCTCAAATTTGAAACATAGACTCCTCTACACCTAAGGAACAAGCTCAAATCATCAAGCATACATAATATCTTACCTAAACCTAATTTTACTATTATGAACTCTTAAGCATTCTAAACGGTATAAAGAAAACCCTAGAATATGGTCTCGTTTGATTCAAAGCCTAAGTTGATCGTGTACTTTCCATGCAAGGTTTCCAATGCTTAAACATGCATACTAAATATCTAATAAAGGACTTAAACATGAAACATATAAACAATATCGTAAAAGAAGGATGTTACAGGTTCTGAAAGTGTAATTACGGGCACTAAGGTGCAAGTGACCCTGCCCTCTATAATGGATAATGTCAAAGAAGAAACTTTGACGAAACCTTCATAAAGTAATAGGTAATGATTAAAAATAAATAATGATTATTCAGTAAATACTTCTCATAATTTTTTTAAGACTAAGGATCAAAATGTAGAATAAGTATAATCAAAGTTATACGACAATAAATTTTGGATAGGAGTTTCTGGTGACATCCTATATGAATTTGGTGCTTCGTTGATTTGATTCGGGAGACTCCACAATCTTCTTAGTTCATTGTTATCAGTTGCTTCATCATCATCATCATTGTCATCATTCTTTGATGTTTGCTCAACGATAGAGGTTCTACTCATGTTATTTGCGTAAATTTTGAACAGAGTTTATGAATAGGATTGATTGTATATATTGCTTAATGTCCTCATATCAAGTAGGTGTGATTTCCTAGTAACATACATTGCATTTTACGACACCCTAACTCGGGTCATCACATGGTTACCCGCTTATGGGAAATAAAACTTAATTTGCTGGTTACTTTCGAAAAGAATGTTTTCTCAACGTTCATCTTTTCAAAATATGGTGATAAATTTTTTTCTTTTAATCCTCAAGACAACACAACAACGAAATCAATTCACACTTAAATACATAATGTATATAAGTCATACAACTATACTGCCTCATACGTTTTCACACATAGATCCTTACCAGTTTAATTTCCTCTTAAAACATAATATAACACAATAGGACCTAAGCTGGTCGTGAATTCAATCGACACTACCACCCATAGAAGCAAAAACAAAGATGCCCCGAACTAGGTAGCCTTCTCCTTCTTGTAGAGGTCATACCCTTGTGCGACTGATATGTTTGTAAGGGTGAGACGCCAATATATGGATTTAACAAAATAACTAAATGCTCGCACAAAAGAAGACACATACACATATACATAAACATCTCAATTATAGCATACAATTTATCAGTGGGTTTCACACCCCAAACATCAACGTTGAAAAACTATGCATGAGCACTTCAAAACATCATCTAAACATTCATACCTAATCTCCTGAGATCCCCAACGCCATTTAAAATGAGATGATCAAGCTCGATTGCCAAAAGAGGCACGCGATTTTTTTTGCAAACAGAGGCACGCCGATTTTTGCCAACAGAGGCACGCCGATTTTTGCCCACAGAGGCACGCCGATTTTACCATTGCCCACCGTCCTAAACAGTGAGAACGCCGATTTATGGATTTTTTTTCATTGTACGCCGATTGCCAAGGGCACAATGAACACGCCGATTTCATGAATATCATAAGATACCATGATTCCATTGTACGCCGATTGCGGCACAATGAATACGCCGATTACATGAATATCATAAAATACCCTCGATTTCATTGTACGTCGATTGCCTTGAGCACAATGAATTTCATTGTAAGTCGATTGCCCAAAGGCACAATGAACACGCCGATTTCAGGAATATTATAAAGATACCATGATTAACAAATACGCCGAGACATGAACATCCTCAAGATATCATGATTAACCTCGTGAGGCACGTCCGCCAAAATGCATGCAAGCAAAACACTTTGTTCTCGCTGCTTTCTTTGTGTTCAATCTTTATTTGTCAAAGCTCTCAAAAGCTTATGACCCATCATCGTTTTAAACATCTTTACAACTTTTATTAACAACACAGGACCTCATAGTCCGAGTGCTCAATCACGAAGCCCTTAGACCTTGCAATCAGTCTTAGGTTCGTGGTGATAGAAAACATCATAAATCTTTTACCGTCGATTATTACGTCGTAAAGTAGACACACCGTCTACCAACTAGACACCAAGTCTATAACATCATAAGAACACTAGTACCCCCGACGCCTCGGTTACTAAGTTCCATATCGCCGCTTACGCTGCTCTTGTCTCGTGGAAAAACAATTCCAAAATAGGATAACGTCATAAGAACACTAGTACCCCGACATCTCGGTTACTAAGTTCCATATCGTCGTTTACGTCGTTCTTGTCTGTTAAAAACAAATCCAAAATAGGATAACATCATAAGAACATTAGTACCCCGACATCTTGGTTACTAAGTTCCACACCACTTTCAACACGTTTGAATTTATTTTTGTTTTCGGAAAATCTCTTCACATGGAAAATTCTTCAATAAAGTCTTTAAATAATAAAACATAGTTTTTCACAAACCAATGAGTCACTTGAGGATTTAACTTCCTCAAAATATGCACTGCCGTTTCAAAATTCTTGCCGTCTACATTTTTCCAAATTTGCCGTCACTTTTCATTTTAAAATCTTTTTAAGCCAAAATTTAGCTTTTTCCACTTAATTAATTTTATAAAATCATAATTAACTTATTTTCACCAATTAATTTCATAAAATAACATTTTCTAATATTCTGGAATTTCTTACGTAAAAATTAGCAAGCTAAAATATTTTCACTATTTCGCTCATTGTGAGTCATAATTTAATTTTACACTAATAAATAATTAAAATAATAATATTTCTCAAAACTCATTATTTTTCCAAAATAATATTTTTCCACCACTATTATATTCCAACATTTCCCATAAAATATTGAATATAATTTACACAGCTTATTAAAGCTTTTATCTGATTAATCGGTTGTGCACTGACCACTGTCAGGCTTCTCAAACAACACTCACAAATTATATTCAACAACAATTATCAGAATTATATCTCCAGGAAGATCATGCATCATAGCAATATAATATACTACTGCAAATAATTAAATAAATTAAAAGCAGATAATTCACCGATACACAGATAAACAACACAACGTAAACAACATAAACAAATAACCACAACCACATATAAATCATTTAAATCACACTACACGCAAATAGTTATTGAGAAAAATCCCTCAGGTAAGCTCCCCTTACCTCTTGAAGACTCGAACTAATGGTTTCAATCAATCTCCCGATTTGATCCGGCTTCCTCCGTCGGCTTTAGGTCAAACCAACCCGATCGATTCCTTCATAACGAATTGCAACCAAAATAAATCAAATCAAACAAAAACATACTTGACTCATGGAGGTTAAGGTTCGGCCTCAACAACTTTTCTAGGTTAGGAAAGTTAAAATTTTGTTAACTTAGGGATTTATGATCCATAAGTAACTTAAACATGATTAAGAACTTAAACCAAGATTATGAACCAAGAACATGAACTAAAACCCATCTAGTTCCAAGAAATAGGGTTTCGGCCAAGGGCTGAGTTTGGGGTTAGAAATCTCTAAAATTTCTAAACTCTTGGATTTAATCAACATACAAAACCTAGAGTTGGATTCAAGTGTCACAAACAACTTTTGAATCACAAAACCATTAAGTGCTCATACCTAGGGTTTCGGTTTTTTTTTTGAAGAAACAAATAGGATCAAGTTTGATTTTTGATCTTCTATATACTTGAATACAAGAAGTACTATCAAGATATAATCATGAATCAAGACATGAAAATGAAACAAAACCTAAGAACACAACTTTGACCTAGGTTCGGCCATGACCAGAAATCAAGGAAAGAAATTTCTCATGATCTTATGCTTATAGATGATGAAAATAGAGATGATTATAAGATCATAGCAATTGGTTTCATGTCAAAAGGATTTTTCTAGAATTAGTTATGAATTTTTGAATCTAGTTCCATGAACTTTGAAGTAAATGAAGAACATGTTAATCTAAGTCATGAATCTACAAAAGTTGTGAAGAGAAATGATTTAAATGACAAGAGAAGAAGTTGTTACCACTTGATGATTCAAGGAAAGCAAGATTTGGATGATGTTCTTCACAAATTTCTCATGGTGTTCTTGAGAAATTTAAGGAAGAAGATGAACATAGTTAGGGTTTAGAACAGTTTTAGTATTTTGGGTAGATCTCTCAACATACTTGTCCGTTTTGGATGATCTTTATGTCGTTTGAAATAAGATAGAAAGATGAACAACTTTCATGTTGAAAGTTTTTCGAGATTCAGAATAGAAAATGGTCAGAATTGCTGGGAAAAATCTGACGAATTATGAACACTTTTGAATGTTCTTGAAGTTCTTAAGGCAAACTAATAACTTGGAGAAATGGACAATGGAAGAAAATGCCCAAATGATGAAGACAAGTTGGAGCCGTAATTTGGGTAAGGTTTGGTCAACTTTTCCAATGGCATTTGCTTGCAATTGTCATAAAAGACAAGGGCAAAATGGTCATTTCATAACAAAATTTCACTTTGTCATAAATGTGCCATTATGGCCATTATAACACTGGATAAGATCGTCATAAATGCTCGTCAAGTCGGTCAAATCCATCATCTCTCGCTACGCTGTTGACTCCGGGTTTCATCTGGTGCAAGCTTTTCCTAGAGATATCTCGACGTATACGCCCGCAACAAATATAATATTTTAATTTTTTTACCAAAATTTTTTAAAACTTCCAATATCGTAGTAAATACGATAAAAACATTTTTCATCTCGTTCACGACTCAAAATTAGGTCTTCTGCGCAGTAAACTTTTACTGTCAGTGAAAACGCAGACTGGGTTCCGTCTGAATTTTCGACCCAAAACTTCATCGTAACCCTAAGATATAAAACATGACAGGAAAATAACAATACTTCATCCAAAACAATTTTCTAAGTCTCGGATAAATATATATAGTTATATATTTATTACCGATATTACGAAGCAGCGAAAATCGGGGTGTTACACATTTCACTAACTAGGAAAATTATAAGTAATTAGTGCATTCTTTGTTAAGAAAATTTACAAGCAATTTTTTTTAAAAAAAATTAAATAAATATATCTGTATAGAAAGTATTTAACCACATCAGATATCAAAATTATTATTTTTCTTTAAATAAAATTATTTTGATTTATTAACTAAAATAAAAAAATTGTTCCTTTGTTACCTTCAACGACAATTGTACTGTGTTCCATTGTAAGTGCATGTAACACCATACTTTTTATCTACGCGATATTACCGGTAACGATATATTTGATTACATTTTTTTCTTAGACCCGGAAATTGATTTTGGATAAAACAAAATTGTAGCTAGAACCTACAATATGGTAGGAATTTATGCTTAAATTTTGGATTTAAAACTCAGACGGAACCCGATTTGCGTTTTCTCTTACAGTACAATTTTGTACTGGTCAGAAAACCGAAATTTGACCCAAAAATGAAAAATTTTAGATTTTATCACTATTTTAGTGATATGGTCTATTTCGGATATTTTTGCACAAAAACAAATATTTTATTCGGGTGAATTTTGACAAAAAACATATATAAAAGATACATAAAAAGATACACCATAGATCCACAAAGACAACCTTTCGTCTCTCTCTACTCACCGCCCATACCCTCTCTCGTAATACATCAAAAAGTAAAAACTCACCAAGACACAACCTATATACACTCATCGGCCTGGCCCATACTATTTCTAGTATGGTGGTCTAAAACTACCCCCGCCCGTCTTCGCACCTATGCCAAGAGACACAAGGCTCCCATATTGACTCCTCATTACGAGAAACCACTATATGTCTCCTTCGATATAGTCGCTGATATCGCCGCTACAAAGATCGAGCACCTCGAATCACAATACCTCTTTGGCTAAGTAGGCATTATTCACGTGATGTTTTCCCACTTGAAGCAAAAAATCGATTATTATCTTAATCTATAATTTAGGTATGTTTAGAAATTAAGTTAAAAAAATGTAATATAAAATAATTTATTCAGTTCTTCCATAAGTTCATGACTAAAATGCATATATGAATAATTAATACGCTTAAAATATTTAACATAAACCATGAAACATTGTAAAAGTTTATAACACACATTACAACTTATACCATCAATCATTTGGTTCTTTCTTATTTGAATGTGTTTTTGACGTTTGAGGTCCTAACACATTATATTTTTTGTTCTTTCTTTCAAATTTTACATCTGACAAATATTATATTGGTAGAATCAGCTTCAATTAATTGACTTTGGGCTTCCAAGAACTCATCCAATTTCTCAAATATCTACACCATACATATAACTAATTTAGGTCTATGGGTTCTTTGAAAAAATTTCATTTGAAATTCTTTTAATATGTTAGAGCCATCAATGTGATTTTTAGTCATTGAGCCAACTAAAACCCCCCACGATCTATTAGGTTAGGTAGGGGGTTGGGTTTTTAACTCCAAAAATCTGAGTTGATATCAATTACTCACTTATATTGAACACATGCTCCTTCGCATCACCAGTGTCGATAATGACTCTACTTCTTCTCGAGCGGCGTGCCTTCCTTCTTTGATGTTTAGTGTTTTCTTTTATCGTAGCGAGTGAGTCATCATGAACACCAAAAAATTCAACGAACATGACAGTACACCGTATATGAACTCAAAGCAGAAAAACATGAC
The DNA here is from genome assembly GCA_030762895.1 of Sophora flavescens. NCBI lineage: Eukaryota > Viridiplantae > Streptophyta > Magnoliopsida > Fabales > Fabaceae > Sophora > Sophora flavescens. The sequence continues at coordinate 13,819 of JAUPTC010000939.1, read as the reverse complement.
TTCCAAACCATAAAAACTACAACGAAAGACTTTTATTTTCCTTCATGCAGCCTTTGGATTCTTCTTCTCATGCAACCTCTCTTTTGTCAGGATAAAGCTGACCAACTTGACCATTTTAAAGTAAAAACAAAAGCTTTGAGAGAAGCAACAATGTTGATGAAAAGGAAGCATCAATGGGAGAACACTCACAAGTGTGTGGGACATATCCCGTGAATTGAAGTTGGTGATCAGGTTAATACGGACTGAGCTTAATGTTATTGGTCTACATCATTAGTTTTCAAGTGGGATTGATTACTTGGGGAAGCGGTAGGGACTCATCGGCCACCAAAGATTGTCATAACTAATCGCCACGACAATGTTAAAAATCAAGTGGTTCCTTGATTTATATAGGTCATGGAGGAAATCCTAATGTAAGATATAACATCGTGCCTCATGATCAAAAATTGAAGGAGGAAATCATGCTTTAAAGAATAGCATGGATGTGAAAAGTCTGGGTGATGGTTATATTGATTGTTTGTAAAAATCTGATAGGATAGACAAAGAATTCTAACACCTGCTATGTTTATGATGAGTTGTATTTAGTGGAGAACATGACTCAAGATAGAGGGATATTTGGAATACTTGTGTTTAAGTATACAATGAATAGAATTTTAGAGCTACCCAGAACTTGTAATTCACCTAAGGATGTGTTTACTCAAATCCAGAGACAATAATCTAAAGCTTGTATTGCCCAAATGGATGCTGTCTGTGTGAATGATATGAATCTTGTGTCTAGTCAACATCAAAGTCACCACAACTCTTTGTACATCAAAGTTTTTTCTTCACCTATTTACGAAGGTTGAGGCATGAAACTTTGTGGAAACCTTCACAAAGTAAGAGGTAACAATTAAACATAAATAATGATTATTCGTTAAATTCTTCTCATAATTTTGACAATACTAAGGATCAAAATGTAGAATAACAATTGTCAAAGTTATACCAATAAATCTTACGTTGGATAGAGTTGTTGGTGACATCTTATATGAATTTGGTGTTTCATCGATTTGATTCGAGAGACTGCATAGTCTTCTTAGTGGATTGCTATCATCCTGCTTTTTTTTCAAGGTCATCCAACTTTGATGTTTGTTCAACAATAGAGCTTCTACTCATGTTATTTGTTTAAATTTTGAACAAAGTTTTGGATTAGGATTGCTTGTATATATAGCTTAATGTCCTAATATTAACTGGGGTGGTTTGCTAGTAACATACATTGCATTTCGCTAATGACTTCACTCTTGTTTAATAAAATTTACAAGCAATAATATTTTTTAAAATTTTATTAAATTATATCTGATAGAAAATATTAACCACATCGGATATCTAAATTAATTTTTTCTTCAAATGGAATTATTTTAATTTATTAACTAAAATAAAAAAATTGTAACATTTTTTAAAAAATTAATTTCATATTTATTTTGTTTAAAATTAAAACATGCATGTAACTCATTATGGAGGTAATTAATGTAGAATTTTCTCTTCCATCTTTAGAATGGTTGACTTCTTTTACATTCAATGACAATTGTACTTTGTTCCATTATAAGTGGAAATGTAAAAATGTAAAATATCATTATTGGAACTTGAACGATAATAGAAAAAAATTGACATTAAGTTACAGCTTGATATGAGCTATCAAAATTTCTAAACAAGGATTAATTTGTGGCATAATTTGTTTGTTAGAATAATGAAACTAAGGAGAACTTTAAATGAGAGACTTAGTTAGTCGATCGAGTCGATACTAATATTAATTAAAAAACATTTTGATGTTTTCCTATTCAAGTTAGTTGTGATAAATGGTATACTAAGATTAGGATTACTTTATGCATACATATATAATTACTGTGGAAAATGTATCAAACTATGCGTCCAACTTCAACTGGTCTAACTGGAACTAAAGGTCATTTGTTGCGATTTAATCTCAACACCAATCTTACAGCGAAATCACTTTGGACTAATAAAAACTTGTAAATACTAGTATAGTGTTATTCAAAACACAAGTTTAACTTGTAGAACCAACTGACTATCCGTGACACCCTCTTCCTCGCATACATATAAAGCATTAAAAGATAAGATAATTAAAATAAAACATGCATTAATTAATAAAAATTAAAAACCAACAAGGAGTAGAAACACCACATTGTGTCGGGTCTCAAAACGCGGAAAATAAAACATAACATAACCAAAACCCAACCTCGATGTCACATTACGAGCTGGTATAACCAATACGGAATTAATCCTCGATACAACTGAAAACAACTAACTAAACAAACTACTAAAAACTGGAAATCCTAATCTACAAGACGCGCTCCTCGTGAGCCACTCTCAACCGGCCGCCGCCCCTCGCATAAAAGATACATGCCACAACAAGAAACATAGAGATAGGGAGTAAGAAACATGTATACGAATATAATGGCAAGGAAGAAGTTAGCAAGACAAGCATACATCAAGAAATCATATTATAGCAAACAACGGTATAACACATCAACATCATAATATAAACGTGTATGCTATGCAATGCAACTCTACTCCACTACTCCGTTATGCACTTAGATCCATCTATCTCAGGAAGTCAACTTCAGAGTTATATCTCCACATTGGCCAATAAGCAACAACGGCAGGGCAATCCACCAAACCCTGATATACCCCCTAGGATAGAAGACGACCTTATTATCAGCTTGGGCCACCACGGTTGTACATGATTCACTTGAATCGCCGTTGAAGACCCGACGCTTTACTCTTGATGACCTCCACTATGTTGAACGCCCTCCACTAAAAATCTCCGATGCGTGCATGCATGCTCAACAGAACACCCAAAAACAATCACCACCTCCGATCGGGCCCATAGGCTACCCAAGTTTTAACACCATCAACACCTCGACCACTCCTAGCTATCGAGGATTATCGTTATCTTTCGTATTCATTAATTAAACACTCTAGTCGCTCTTCACTAAGGATTACCACCCTGACCAAGAAGCATTAAGGCCCTCTTGGCCACTAGCCTACCAAGGTACCATATCATCATTAACACTCTAGCCATTAAGCACTAGAGATTACCACCTTGACCATCATGCATCAAGACCCTATTGGCCACTAGGCTACCAAGGTACAATAATCTTATCACTTGTCTTTGGTCTTCATGTTTCATTGGTATTTTATTAAGTTTTTTAAAGCCTTTGGGGTCAAACACCCCTAACTCAACATTCTAGGCCTATTCTATTTTCTCCTTGACAGTGAGCACGGCATGCTCACCCTCGCCTCGGGCGGCTTGGTCCCACAGTGCAAGCACGGACGTGCATCCTGTTAAGCACTGCGGCGTGCTCAAAAGTGCGCCCAGTTTCTGGTTTGAATGGGAGCACGGCATGCTCCCTATTAAGCATGGGCATGCTCCCTGCTAAACACGACCGTCCTCCCGGTTAAGCACGGTAGTGCTCCCTATTAATCAAGACCGTGCTCAATGTACCATGCCTATACTGTTAGGCGCAGAAGGGTCAAACATCCTTTAACAATTCGTGGGGGAAGTTCCAAATTTAATCCTACTGGGTTCTACTAATCCATTGATCATCAGCTTCATTAATATTGTTTAAATATTCATGTCCTGAGCATCTTTTTCAGGCTGGTTGATTACATTACCAAGAATTGTATCACGAGCCTTTATTTTAATGACACCCAACCCGCCTTGAAGTCCTTCGGGATATGGCGAGTAATAAACCCGATCTGCCTATTGTGAAAAAATGAATGGGTCGACGCCTTATTATACCTACTTAGATAGACTAACTTGAACAATACCATATTTTTATCGATTTTTGTCCCTACGTCAAGAGTATGATCAAACCAATCACACTTGAAGAGAACTAACTTCATCACTGGGAATTTGGTATAATGGAGTTCAAGGATGTCGCTTAGAACCCCATAGAAATCATCCTCAACATTGCCATCAGGTGGCTCGCTCACAAAACACCATAGTTACACGATCGTATTCCTTTACTCCATGTTTTTGTGTTAAATTTATATCCATTTACAATGTAAGTATTCCATGATGTAACCCATCTATTAGGCCCCCATGCCAAATTTGTCAACAATGGATTTTGAACATTGTTTATCGGATCTAGTACCTAAAAATCGAATATTATATTATTCTTATACATGCTATATATTTAAGGAGATAAAATTTATTGCAACAAATGAAGATGCTTAACCTACATATTTACTGAACCACGTAGCAAAGTGAGAAGTAATTTCGATCAACCTCGATCGCTCGAAATGTCGGTAGAGATCCCTTAGAAAATTTCCATACACCCTACATATGGGAGATTAACAACAAGACGATTAATAATCATAAATGTCAATTGAACTTATAAAAGACATTGTAAAAACATACTCTAAATATGGCACCACCTCTTCATAATTTTTAAGGATATACAGATGAGCAAGATTAATGTCACGCTCTCCTAGAAATATCCTTTTGATTTGCCACTAAATATGCCAGGATAGTTGAATATTGATATAGGAGGACTAGTTGAACTTCCTTCGCCTGAATCAATGTTTCTAGGTATCCTAGCCCTTCTCGTGTCAACTTCGTCTGGATAGTAATAAGAGGCAAAAGTGGAAGTCTCCTCTGTTAGTTATGCTTCACAAATGGAACCCTACACTCGTGCCTTGTTCTTGACTTTGTGTTTAAGGGAGTGCACGAAACTATTAAAGAGGGATACATACAAATAATTACTAGTTTTAAGGAAAGCTAAACTACGATTTTGTGTTCGTGAATTTAATATGTATTAAGTACAATAGTTGATGTTGTATACCTCTCAAATGGATACATCCAATGGTATTGGACTGACCACCATCTCTTGCTTTGTAAGGTAGATGAACTAGAAGGTGTTCCATTGAATCAAAGAAACTCTTGGGAAGATTTGCTCCAGCTTACATAACAAAACGGGTATCATGACTTCCATATCCTTTAATTGATTCAAATGTAGTGTTGTCGACATAAGCTCCCTGAAAAAGTGGCTAAGCTCAACAAGTGGGTTCCAAATTGGTTTCGGTAATGCGTCGAACGCAATTGGAAGCAACCGTTGTATGAACACGTGGCAATCATGACTCTTCATTCCATGTAACTTTTCTTCCTTAATGTCAACACCTCTACCCAGATTGGAAGCATACCCATCGGGTAACTTTAGTTCTTTAACCCACTTACAGACAACTACTTTCTATGTTTTTCTTAGTGTATAACTTGCCTTTGGTTTGATAAGTCTGCCACGACCACCGTCCTGCAACTCAAGCTCCTTCCGATTACAAATTTCAGTCATATCCAATCGGGCTTTATTTATATCCTTTGTCCTCCCCTTGATGTCTATCATAGTTGTCAAACACATTCATAAACACATTCCTCTCAGATGCATAACATCAATGTTGTGATAGAGTAGGTGCGTCCTCCAATACGGCAAGCTCCAATATATACTTTGTTTTGTCCAATTATGCTTGACACCATAATCGTAAATATGTTCTCCTTGGGATTCATGGAAGAGCGATAAGACTGCACTCTCCGCCATACATTAGGACCGTACATAAACGTGGTGGAGGCGTGTTGTCTCCGCACAACACTTCTTGAATGCATTCTTGTTCCCCCTATAAGGATGATCTTATAGAAGGAATTGACGATGACAATCAAAATATGGGATCTTTCGACTGCTTTTAAGCATGAATGCCTTCGATCGCTCCCATACATATTGGGCAACCAAGCTTCCCGCCGGCCATCCAACCCGATGCCATCCCATAGGCGGGAAAGTCGTTGATCGTCCACATCAAATCTGATTTCATCTTGAAATTCCGCCTCAAAGGTAAGTGATTATGCGACAAAATGCAAAAACAAGTAAGGATAAGGGAGAGGAGCCGCAGACAAGAAGATCATGAACTCGATAAATATAATAAGACAATATGAAAGAAAATTAATATCCTTAGAGCCAACTTAATTGTATTCAAGTTAGTAATATAAAAGTTCAACAAATTGCCATTACAACCAATTGATTACCTATGGAGATGGAGAGGGGACGAGGGGACTCTGCCTTCAACTCACGATAAATAGAGAAATAACCTATAATGCATAAATAAAATTAATCATGTCAAATACTAGCATTTAAGAAACTAACATTTAAGGCTCTCATATATTGTCACTTTGCAACTAATTCGATGTACTCATGAATCTTGAACCACTCAACTCACATTTAATATTACACATCTTAATATTAACCGCATACCAAATAACTTATTGAACCTTATATTTGGATTAGCCATATATTTTAAATGGTCCACTCGAGACAATTCACTTTTAAATGCTTGATAGATAGGAGGAAAATTGGTGGAATGAGATTGATATAGTATCCGGAAACAATGTATGTCTCTATATAGGCCTTCTTAGAGTGATTCCTTGTAAGTTGTGTTCAATTATATGCATTTGCAAAGAAATTAAAGACTTTTTCAAAACACACAGAAGAATGTGATAATATGATGTAATGAAACAGATTTTTCCAAATTATGAAATGGACTCGGTTTGTATTGTTAGATCAACAATTTATCCAATATGGTATGTGTTAGATATTTGGAGATTGTTAGAATTAGTTGCAAGTTGGTTAGGATTAGCTAGCTTGTCATAGTTCCATATTTCATATTTTCACTCAAAATTATGAATCAACTCTCTCATGGGATTTGTTTGCCATGTTTTTCAAAATTATGAATCAACTCTCTCAAAACTTAAACTATATTGGTGAAGGCACATGAGTAACTTCATTATGTTTTAACATACCTCTCAAGAGCCCCTGGGCTTGAAGCATTGATAATGTACAAGTCCATTTTTTAGATATCGGCCTTTAACCAATAAAATACATGTACAAAATGTTGCTTTGCCAAACCAATATTTGCAAACAAACGGTGTAAACCGCATATTATTATGCAAAGCTAATAGAAAGCAGAACAAAAAAAATAATCATTAATCATTCTCTAAACCCTAACCCGAGACAGAATCGATCAAAGGAGACTATGGGGGTGGTGGCCGCACCCAACGGAGCCCCTTGAGATGGGTGGTGGTGGTCGGAGGAGGAGGTGGCAACACCCGAGAGAGACATAAAGAGAGAAACTTAGACAAAGAGAGAGAGAGAACCGAGCAAGAGAGAGAGCGCAAGACATAGAAGGAGAGAGAGGAGAGAAGAAGATAGCTTACCTATGGAAGACGGGACTACAGGTGGTCCGTGGGAGAGGTGGTGGTGACCGGAGGAGGATGAGAGAGAACCCGAGGGATAGAGAGAGAGAGAGAGAGAGAGAGTGAGAGAAATAGAGTGAGTCGAGAGAGAGAGGGATGGAGAGAGACGGAGAAGATGAGAGCTTACCTGAGGAGAGGGGATGATGGCGTGGCTCGAGCCGCCTTGTGGTTCCGGCTCGCACGAAGCAGAGGGAAAAAGAGTTTCAGGCAAAAGTGAGGAAGAAAGAGGGTTCTCGTTGGGATTTAGGGATTTTATTTTTATTTTTTTTTCAAATTTTAATTCTTAAAGTTAGCGACGAGATTTAAAATCTGCCGCTAACACGCCTATTTTAATTTTTTTACACACGGTTAGCTTATGAATTAACATTGATTGCAACTATACATAAAATTTTGTCGTTGGATAAAATCCTACGCCATTTCGGGTCGCATGATAAATTATAACCAGTGTTAGTCGGAGATCCTATAATCGGTCGCTATTTCGTTGCAAACAGCAACCAATAATTTTGGCCGCTTATTTTCTGCCGCTAAATGACCCTTTTTGTAGTGACATGAAAACATTTTGAAGTTTGGGAAAGAAAGGTGACAAGGATATTTTATAAGCAACTTCACCGACTTTTTAAGGATTTGGTAAGGGCCGATGAATTTGGGAGCACGCTTTTCCGCTTTTCATCACTTCTATCGACCTCATTGTTAGTGTAACTCTCAAGAATACGTGATCGCCTTCATGGAATTTGAGCGCTTCCTCCTTTTGTCATGGTAGGTTTCCGCCTACTCGGGCCACTTTCATCTTTACCGAATCATCCTCACTTTTTCTCTGCGGGTTTCTTGCACTATCTCAGTCCTAACACAACACTATCACCAGTTCACTCCAACACAAAGGTGTCCTACATCTCCTCCCCCATAAAGAGCTTCATAATGTGCCACCCCAATACTGAATGGTAGATGTTGTTGTAGGTGAACTCTATCAGGCAAAAACTTGTCCCAACTACTCCGACTGCTCTAGCACACAAGCTCTAAGCAAGTCCTCTAAGGACTGGATGGTTCTATTAGACTGCTATCCATCTCAAGGGTTGGTAGGCTGAACTTAGCCTAAGCTTGATATCTAAAGCATCATGCAAACTAGTTCAAAACCTGAGAGGTAAACCCCTGTCTCTATCTAACACTATGCTAGAAGGTGCACCATGTAACCTCGACTATCTCTTTGATGAACAACCTGGTCAACTTTTCCAAAGGGTATTCCATGCTCATAGGGATGAAACGGGAAGACTTAGTCAATCTATCCACAACAACCCATATTGCTTTATAACCCGCCGGGAGTCCCTGAGTCCGCACAAAAAATCCATGGCAATATCGTCCCATTTCCATTCTCGGGGATACTTGAAGGTCGGAACTTTCCCCGATGGCTTCTAGTGTTCTATCTTAGCCTTTTGGCACACTAAACAAGCACACACAAACTATGTCACATCTTTCTTCATCCTAGGCCACCAAAACATGCTCTTTCAAATCCTCGATACATCTTAGTGAAACCCGGGTGCACACTCGCCACTCCTATGTCATTCTTCAAGGATCAACTTCCTAAGCTCCTAGGACATCCTGCATACGATTCTATCTTTGAACCTCCGTACTCCATCACTTCCTTCCTTAAAACTAAGGTCTCTACCTTGAACATGCAACCCCTTCTGGCCTAAGAGAAACTTATCTAACTTGATCCATCAAACTACTCAGAACCTTCAAGGTTCCAAGTCTAATGCCTTAGGGGTAACTTCCAAGCTAAACTTAGGTCTCTAAACTCCTCGATCAGATCCATCTCCCTAACCATCAAAGCGAGACGTGTAAGATTTTTCTACTTAAAGCATCGGCCACTACATCGGCCTTTCCCCGGGTGGTAGTCGATCAAACTCATAATCCTTAAAAACTCAATCCACCTACTCTGTCTCATATTGAGCCTTTATGGTCAAAAATATTTCAAACTCTTTGATCACTAAAACCTCGAATTTATCTCCATACGTAATGCCTCCAAATCTACAAGGCAAACACCACAACTCCTAACTCTAGGTCATGGCCGGAGGTAGTTCTTCATGGATTTTCAACCGCCTAGAAGCATAACCTACTACCTTACCATCTTGCATCAACACTCCACCTAAACCATGCTTCGATGCATCACAATACACTACAAAGGCCTACTAGGATCAAGCAAAACCAAAACCGGTGGTGATGTTAACCTATCCTTCTGTGGTTTGGGAAACTTTCCTCACACCCTGTAGTCCCGCACAAACAACTCGTCCCCTTCGTGTGAGACGGGTTAAGGGTAACGCTAACTTAGAAAAGCCTTCTATAAAACCTCCTATAGGACCCTCGCTAAACACAATAAACTTCTAACCTCGATCACCGACCTTGGCGCTCCCACCGGAGCCCGTCTCTACTTAGACCGATCCATAGCTATCCCACCTTTAGGATCACGTGACCAATAAACTCACCTCCTTTAACCAAAACTCGCACTTAGACAACTTAGCATACAACCGCTTCTCCTTAAGTGTCTCGCAAGACGACCCTCAAGTGCTCCTCATGTTCCTCATTGGTCTTGGAGTACAATAAGATGTCATCTATGAAAACCACCACAAACTTATCCAAGTAAGGGTAAAAGATCTTGTTCATATCATCCATGAACACAACAGAGCATTAGTCACACCAAAGGGCATAACTAAATACTTGTAGTGACCATATCACGCCCTAAACACTGGTCTTTTGGGATACCCTTGACTTAACCCGAACTGATGGTATCCTCGATCTCAAATCTATCTTCGAAAACACAATCCTCGATTAACCGATGCATAAGATCATCAATCCTAGGGGGGATACCACCTTAACGATCACTTTGTTGAGCCGTCATAGTCAACACACAACCGCACACCGCCATCCTTCTACTTCACCAACACCGCTCCCCCACGGGGATACGCTTGCCTAATGAACCGCCGATTCGATCTTCAAACTGCCTTTAACATAGCTAGCTCTGTAGGAGACATCCTATAGGGTACTATGGATATAGGCCTAGTGCCAGGCACTAAGCCTATGGCAACCTCACATCTCTCTCTCGGGGTAGTTCAGAAACATCCCCTTAAACACTTCCCGGGAAATTCTCCACAATAGGCACGCTGTCGACATCGTGAGGGCTTTCCTAGGAAGATAGCATCATGTACACTGGGCCTCTTCTTTCATAAAAGCCTTAACTTGGCTAGTAGAGGGAAAGCTAGGGTCCCTAGACTCCATTGGAGTTCCGAAAACTATGGTTTTGTCAAATAAATTCGGGAGGATGTGGTTGGAAGATAACACCATGCCAACAATAACATGAAGGTCTTCAAGGGTAAACATACAAGATCAACAATAAAGTCTCTACATCTCTACCATCTATGGTAATAAGAATTTTCTTGCATGCATAAGAAGTAAGAACATGTTTATTCGTGGGTGAACAATCAAATCACACTTAATCGCGTTGCCGCCCTCCGCATAAAAGATACATGCTACAATAAGAAACATAGAGATAGGGAGTAAGAAACATGCATACGAATATAATGGAAAGGAAATGCTTAGCATGACGTAGCATACATCAAGCAATCATGTTATAGAAAACAACAAAGATAACACGCCAACACCATAATATAAACATGTATGCTATGCAATGCAACTCTACTCCACTACCTGCTATGCACTTGATCAATCTATCTCAGAAGTCAACTTCGTGAGTTACATCTCCACATTAGCCAATAAGCACCAACGCCTCGGCAATCCATCAAACCTCGTGATGGACTTCTAGGATAGTCGACGACTTTATTCTCGTGTGCTCCACCACGGTTGTACATGATTCACTTGAATCATCGGACGGCCAGATTGCCTTACTCCCTGACGACCTCCCCTATGTTGAACGCCCTCCACTAACATCTCCGACGCATGAATGCATGCTCAACACAACACACAAACATAACCACCACCTCCCCCGCCCATAGGCTACCCAAGTTTTAACACCATCAACACCTCGACCACACGCATCGAGATTATCATTATCTTCGTATTTATTAATTAAACACTCTACTGCTCTTCACTAGAGATTACCACCTTGACCAACAAGCATCAAGGCCCCTTGGCTACTCAGGCTACCAAGGTACCATACCATCATTAACACTCTAGTCATTACACTAGAGATTACCACCTTGACCATCTTGATCAAGGCCCCCTTGGCAACTAGGCTACCAAGGTACATGAATCTTATCACTTGTCTTTGGTCTTCATGTTTCGGGTATTTTATTAAGTCTTTTAAAGCCTTGTAGTCAAACACCCTAACTCAACATTCTCGGCTCCGTCTGCTTTTTGTTCTGGATGTGAGCACCTACGATGCCGGGTCCTACATACAAGCACCGTGCTCAAAAGTGCGCCTAGTTTCTGGTTTGAATGGGAGCGCGGGTGTGCTCCCCTTAAGCACTTCCTGCTCAATGGAGCAGGAATATCTGTTTAGGGCAGGGGTCGCACCCTTTGCCAATTCCTGTGATGCCTGCATTCAATCTTAATGGGTTCTACTAATCCATTTTTCGTCGCTTCATTAATATTGTTTAAATATTCATGTCTTATAAAATGGGAATTAACTTTAATCTCAAACCGCTTAATTGTCCGTAATCACCATAAATCAATCCTTAGTGTTCTTGACTAAACCATTGTCATATTATTAATGCATTTAACGTTTTAACCATATGACATCCACAACATCGCATAACAACAAATACAACACAATATCATTATTATGATAAAACACTCAATCATGGCATCATCACATTAAAATGTTCACAATAAACAACATTTAATCAATAATACATTCATGCCAATCATTAACATTGTAAAAAGATAAACATTATATAGCAACAGCATAAAGGCAGATGACATGTTATCAAAGGAAAGGGTTATGGGAACCCTTCTGCCTTACGCTACCGCCAAGCCTACATATTCATACTATTCCTTCTCCCCATGCCTGGTAAGGAAGATCATGCTCTTGAGAGTAAATTGCCGCCCCCTCAAGCTACTCGACAAACGAACCAAGCCTTAGCCAACAAAAAGGTTAACCAATTAGTTCCCACTTCAAAAAGAAGGAAAAAGAAACAAGAGGTATAACCGCTTACCTTACAAGACACTAATCGCACACGTTCCTCTCCCAAACACCATAAGGATTCCTAGGATTGAGTAGTGGTTCAAGGGAGAGAAAGACTAATATAGTTATCGCTGTTTTGGAGGCATAGAAACAAAAATAAGGGTTGCACACAAAACCCTCGCACATTGTTCCTATTTATAGCTACTATGACCCGAGCACGGTCAGTAAGACTCCCACTAGCACGGCTGTGCTTACATCGCCAACGAGACGTGTTTTCTCCCGAGCACCATCGTGCTTCCTAACAAGACCTGGCCGTGCTTGGCCTGCAACATAAAGACGTGCATTAAGAACGGAGCAGGATACATGAGCACGGCCATGCTCATGTATCGTGAAGGATTTAAAGCCTAAAATCTCACTTAGCCCTTTCTAAATAGAACTAAAGCAAACACGACATACACAAAAGCACTTATACGAAAAACGAGGTGCTACACCATCGTAGCGACTTATAACTGACATCAAAATGAAATAGATTATCTTAAATGGCTTTTTCCCAACAAACATACCCAAACAAAAATAGATTACGATTCTAATTCGATTACTTTGTATAATCAATTATTAACAATTGTGAAAAATATATTATATAAATAATTGATTATATCTATAATCAATTATAATTATATTTTGAGTTTGTTTGGTATATTTCAAAAAAGTGATTTTAAAATAAATCTATTTCATTTGAATGATGTAAAATAATCACTTTCATATAGTAAATTATAAATCAAAAATATTAGAAGTTGTTTGTATAGAATAATAATATTTTGTTTGTAGCTTAGTTATATCGGGATAAAATGGGGAAAATGTTATTGGTTTCCAAAATAATCAAAAGTTTTGTCAAATAAGCTCAAACTTTAGGCTTTTTTTGAAAACCACTCTTCTATTAAAAAAGTTCTATATACTTTAAGCTAATTTGCCAAACATGTAAGATTAAGATTGTGTTTGGTGGCTTTTCCATAAAAATGATTTTTTTTACTTTGATTAGTTTTTTTGAAAGAAAAAAAATGATTGCGAGAAGTTGATTTTTTTGTTCTTAATAAAAAGTGATTTTGATGATTATAAACAAACACCCCAAAATAGCTTATGCTCTTCTTTAAAATCTTTAAAATAGTGTCCACAAATTACTGAATGTCAAAATCATTTTTTAATCCGTAACAAATAGGCTCAACTCCATAAAAAGGGGATTTTAAAAGGAAAGAAGATATTTTTCCCTAAAAAGAGGTTATTCAAACATGTTTTAAGTAGGATTAATGCACAAATCCACAAAAGATATTTGACTGAAAAAGGAATTTTCTAAAGGTTTGACCAATGGAATAATTTTACAAAGATTTTCATTAGAGCAAAAC
>JAUPTC010000938.1:0-32267 GCA_030762895.1 Sophora flavescens | reverse complement strand
TGATGAGCAACAAAAGCAAAGAAATTGATTGAGAAATGAAAAGTGCAAGATCAAAGAAATATCATCCAAGACCAAGAAAAGAACTTCAAGCAGGTATATAGGTCGAGTTTAGTCTTAGGATTATTTGTAAGACTCAAATGTAGGATTGACTATTAAAATTGAATTAACTAGAAATTGTTTTTAAAATTGAAAATGGGCTTAAGGTTTTTCAAAGAATTGGAAAATGTTTTTCTTTGTGTTATTAGAATATTCCTTGGTTTGAAAAAATATCATTTTTCTAATAAAAGAACAACTTCATAATTGAATTAATGCACTCCTGTGATTTATCGCTACTTTCCTCGAAAAATAAATATTTAGCACCATGGTACTGATTACCATACTCCCGTAATCGACAATAATTTTCCTGGAAAGTTCAAGATTTCAAATCGACACTGTGAATAATCGACACAAGACATCGTGAATCGATTACTAGTCGCTGCGTTATTTCTCGTGCAAAATGCGCGATACGAGTCAAAACAAATATATTTTGAAACCCCACTATGAATACCGCAGATCACTCAAAAAACCCTAGGTTAACACTCTAAGAACACTTTCCCAACATCTCTAACCTCAAGATTCAATCTTTCACTCTTGAAATCAAGATCGAGCCAATCCTACACAAAGTAGTCGTAATGCTTCAACAACTTGTATTGATTCAACCTTTGAGATATTCTTCTTTGTAATCACTTATTGCTTTGATTTGTATTACAAAGAGACAGTAATCTCTTACTTTGACGGTAACAAGGGTGAGGTGCATCCTTTGAAAAGAATTTGGAGACTCCCCAGCATGCGTGACAGATTTCTGGCGAAGAGTAAGCCCTTTGTAAAAGTGGTGAGAATCCCTTTAGAAGAAGAAGGTGAGGCATCCTTCTTGTATTGAGAGAAAATCTGGGTGAGGTATCCCAAGTCCAAAGGGTGGGGTATCCCTTTGGTGAGTAGTATCGAGGCTCTGTGGATGAGGTGGTGTATCCGGAGTGAGAGTTGTTTAAGTATCAGAAAGTTTGAATTGATTATTAGTGGAAAATACCACAAATGTATTGTGGGATCAGATGTAAATACTCAAGTGCAGTTGATTTCGAACAAGAATAAATTTAATTGACTAAAATCATTAGTCTCCAATGGTGAAAAGATATCGATAATTGATACTATTTTCCCTACCATGTAATGGAACTGGAAGATGCACCGAGAATATGAGCAACATCGACAATAGTCGATATTATTGTTTATTTCCAAAACTATTATATTGCATTTTTGTTATTATTGTCTGGATTGAAGAAATAATGGTTAATCACTTTGTGATTAGGAAGTTTGAATATAAGGTTAGCCATAAATTTCAAATTTCAAATTATTTGTCATTGATGATTTAATTTTAAATTTTAATCCTAGCATCATATTTTACAATGCTCTCTGCAATCATAGTGACAAAAGTTTTCATACAACAAAACATCACAAATTGTTTTTTTATTATTTACTAAAGAGATCATTTTGGTGTATCAATAAAAACATCCAAATTTTATACAAATATCATTAAACTTATTCATTCTTAAGTCAATCTATTTGCCTTCTTCTATTACACAAATACTTATTCTTTAATGTTTAAATTTATTATTTACATTAAAGTGTCATAATTGTTTAAAAAAGTCAAATATTTCTTTTTACACATAATTCTTCCTGCCACAGACTAACGGTGAAAATCTAGTATTCATATAAGTCAAAACATGAATAACAGTAATCACATTTCTCCATACATAAATCACAAGCAAAATTAAGAACTCATCAAAATATAATTAAGGAGTATTTAGGTTAAAAGGAATTAGGGGCATATAATAGGAAACTCATCGGAAAAGCATGATTGTTATTTTAGTCATATATATAGCATATATATATATATATATATATATATATATCAATCAGAATGCGTGGGGAAATTGATTTTAATCGGATCAATTGGTAAAAATGAGAATGAATATCGAACATATATCCAAAATAATTTTTGTTTGACTTTTCTCGATTATCATTTTGTTTGTTTATTAGCCTTTCGATTCGATTTGAGCAATTTGAAATGAATTGGATTAGATTTTTTTAATCAATAATCGGATTAGATTTGAATAGCCTGACTAAGTGTATGATTGGAATCACAACATGCCTTTGGGTTTTTTAAGGTTAAATAAGTGTAATTTCACCACAATTATGATAAGTGTAGTTTTTAAAAATTACACAATTGTAAGAAAGTCATATTTGGGGCACAACTAATTACACATAAAAGTCACTATGTCTAAAACTACTTAATCACTATTATACAAAAAACTAATATCACTGTGTCAAGAGTACTACATACCGTATCATCATCTTCTTAAAATTTTTAGAGATATTATGACCAAGTCGTGGGTTCCTATCAAATCCACTTGGTGTTTTTAAATTTTTCCCCAAATAATTATGGTCAAGTTTGTTTGTCACCTACATTTAATTTTGGTTTTATTTTGGTTTTTATAAAAAATATGCGAGGTCGTATGTCTTAATAACCCCAATTATGACTTGCATATATTTAAATTAAAAATAGGTTTAATTGTACTTACCTTCTATTTTTAAAGATTTCATTTCGCCTCATTTTTTCACTCTTATTTTAGTCCACACATTTTAAAAA
Source organism: Sophora flavescens (assembly GCA_030762895.1). NCBI lineage: Eukaryota > Viridiplantae > Streptophyta > Magnoliopsida > Fabales > Fabaceae > Sophora > Sophora flavescens. Next base: position 29,584 of record JAUPTC010000938.1, on the reverse strand, counting down.
TGTGCAATTTTGGTTCATTTGTTAAGTTAACCTCCAATTAAACATTTACTTATGGCCCTACTTTGTTATAAAACATATGATTTAATTGTATACACCGATAGTAAAGTTTTTTTACCGCAACCAATCGCAAATCGACACCATTATAAATCTTGATTCTTATTAACTACCTAAAAGCTATCAATTACATTATTTCGATTATCGTCGCCAGTTAAAATCTTTACACCGGGAATATAGAGATTAAATTAAAATATAAGTTTTTTTTATGAAAGAAGCATGTGTTTCATGCTGTATATCATAAATTCATAAGCATGCTAGATACACACACTTTAACTATCGGATGTAACATACCGTATGCACCGTACCCAACTCACCTAAACCTTTTCTTACAAAAAAAAACACAGAGATGCAACCAAAATTGCACATTTTAAAAAATGCGGACTAAAAACCTGAGGACCATTATCGCACAAACAATAGGAGATCAAAAGTGGAACTAAACTAAAAATAATATATTTGCTGAAGCCGGAGATACCGTGATATGACTTACAAATTTCGTATTTTGTTTTTAAAATAAAATAAAATATCTAAGTAGTGGTTTTTGTTACCTTTATATATATATATATATATATATATATATATATATATATATATAAAAGATATAACAATGTAGTCTAGTGGGTGAGATACACTTGGCTTGCGACATAAAAAAAATAATTATAAATGAAAGTCGTAGGTGTTGTTTACGAATTCATACAATTTGGTTTTTTTTTTTATGATTATAAAAATGTTTCGTAAGTGTAGTCTAAACTTTCATGTGCAGGTCTTTAACCCTCATATACCCTCATATACGACTTATTCAGTTGAGTAATTTTTTCAAAATCACACTAGTTCCGTAATTGGGTAATCAAATTGCACTAGTTACGTAACAAAGCCCATGCCTTTTCTTTCCCCAATGTATATGAATTAATTATTGGCTAAAGTAGAATTTCCCTAAATATTCTATATTATATGGTAAAAAAAGGACCGGACATTCTGTTGATGACATTGACTGACATTATTTGTAACTGATGCCTGTGATTCGCTTTTTCATCAAACGATTTTAAATTATTTATTACCAGGACGTTTAAATTATTTCAGGAATTTATACTTCTCGAATACGCCAGATATTTTATTTTTTTCACTGACAGAACAAAAGATGTTACTGACCGACGCTTCAAAGTCAGCCGATGTGGGCTCCGACACCTTCCAAGTCAGCGCGCCTCCCACTCAAGATAAAGAAATAAAAATAAAACAACGATAGCACAATAAAAGGTATAAAAAATAATAAAGAATAACAATTTATACCAATAACATTCATCAATTATTACAGCAGTAAAATTTTTTTACCTTGTAAAACATTAATGTCAACTTGCTTCTATACTTATGTGTATAATTTTTTTAAGCAGTTGCTCCTTTAAAATCGGCTTTTTGCACTTTCTTTTTAATTCTACAAGGTAAAAAAATCACTACTGTAATAATTGATGAATATTTATTGACGTAAATTGTTATTGCATTATTTTTTATCACTCTTGTAATATTATTTGTTACTTGTTATCGAGGATTTTTTTATTACTCTTTGCTATTTTTGAATCAATACTTGCATTAATGTCATCGATTCCCTATACTTATAGTATAATTTTTTTTTATGATGTTATTCCGATTGCGAGGTAACTTTCTTTAATTCTTACAAAGTAAATTTTTTTACTACTATAATAATTGATGAATATTTATTGGTGTAAATTGTTATTGCTATTATTTTATGACTCTTGTGATATTATTTGCTACTTGTTATTAGGGTATTTTTTTATTGCCACTTGTTGTTTTAAATAGATACTTTGGCATTAATGTCATCGTTCCTCCCTATACTTATAGTAAAAAAAATTTGTAGCATTTCCTTCAAATGCGGTATAACTTCCCCTGAATTCTTGCAAGGTAAAAAAATTTTACTACTATAAATTGATGAATATTTTTGGTGTAAATTGTCATTCTTTATTATTTTTATGACTCTTGGATATTATTTGCTACTTCTTATGAGGGATTGTTTTTGTTGCCTCTTGTTGTTTTAAATGAATGCTTTATCATTAATTATCGTTACTCCCCTATCTTATAGTATAATTTTTGTAGTAAGATTCTTACATTTGGAGTGACTTTCTTTTAAGTCTTACAAGGTAAATTTTTACTCTTTTGTAGGAATTGATTAATATTTATTGGTGTATATTGTTGTTTTATTATTTTTATGCCTCTGGATATTATTTTGCTACTGTGTATTTGTTATTTGCTATTTACCATTGATAAATAGTTTAAAAGAAACCCATTTTGGTCAAAAAGCCATTTAAAACAACAAGAGGCAATAAAAAATCACATAATAACAAGTAAAGAAATAATATCACAAGAGTCACAAAAAAATAATAAGCAATAACAATTTACACCAATAAATATTCATCAATTATTACGATGAGTAAAAAATTGCCTTGTAAGAATTAAAAGAAAGTTATCGCAATTTAAAGGAACACCGCTTAAAAATTATACTATAATTATATGGAGTAACATTGACATTAATGATAAGGATCTATTCAAAACAACAAAAAGGCGATAAAAAATTCCCAAATAACAAGAAGCAAATAATATCACAAGAGTCATAAAAAATAATAACAATAACAAATTTACACCAATAAATATTCATCAATTATTACCAAAGAATTTTAAAGGAACACTGCTTAAAAAAATTATCACTATAAATATAGGGAAAGAATCGATGATATTAATGTTATTACAAGGTAAAAAAAATTTTACTACTGTAATAATTGGATGAATATTTATTGGTGCAAATTATTATATCAATTGTATTTATCAATTTTGGTCAAAACAGCACCTGTGATTCCTAATCGTGTTTTCTTTTCTTTTTAGTGTATGTTTTTTTATTTTGATCATGTTTTTGTTTTTTTGGGTTATGTTGTTTTGAGTACTTGACATGTGGGACCGCGTTGGGTTAAGTCAGAACTGGGCTTGAATTGAAATTTATCCACTTCGTAAATTATACTGCTGTCCCTGATCAGCCCAACGGTAATTAATAAGCCCTATCGGTTTTTTTCAGCCTAGATGTTAGTTTATAATCTTAAAATGTAGTGGATACCCTTGTCAAGGTGGGAAAATATCATATGCCAGCCCTTCAACCTATTTAAAAAAAAATAATATTCCGACAAAAGAATGTAAAAATTAATCAATAATGTAAAAAGAAAAACAAGTACACTAGGTCTGCCTTGCTGGAAAAATCTTTCAGGCTGGACCACGGATTAGGCAGGCTTGTTTGACTGTCTTTGTCAGAGATAGGGGAGAGACAGAGATAGAGAGAGACATGGTGGACAAATATAAATAACAAAGAGTAATGATTTTTAACACAAAATGGGGATATCATAAGATGCCTTATTTGTTTTTCGAGTGATATTTAAAAAACATGTATACAAAAAGTTAGTAAGTAAGTGAGATGAGTACAAACTTATACGATATCACTACTTATTAAAAAATTATGTTCAAATAACATAATTAAAATAACAAACAATGAGAGAATATAAAACAAAAACACAGTTGAATCTAGTAGTCAAATAATTAGTCTAATCTAAAACTTGCAAAGAATTTGGGCATAGCTTTAGGCCTCCAATTTGCAATATGTTAACTATAACCCATTATTATTATTTATATGGCAAATATATATAATAACATAATTCAATTGAACAAAATATTGAAGTGGTTGGGATATAAGATGAAATTTGGAGATGGAAAAAAAAAAACAACATCAAAGACGGAGTATTACAACTACTCGTGCCCACATGGTCTGTTATTTGTTTGTTTTGTTTCCTATAAGCGAAGAATTGATTTGATCGGATACAAAAGATATCCACAACCCATATATAAGAACAAAGGTCCAAAAACTACTTAGATACGTACATAACTACAGAAATGATTGTACATATGAAAATCATGGTTCTTTACATCATTTTCTTCATTGATGTTGCCAGTCTCAGTCTCAGGACTAGCCATCGCTTCCAAAGCTTTACAACTTACAACCATTTTATTATATGATAATTGTCCACGTTTATATATTTCATTAATCCATCAATCAAACAGCAGCAAGGGTCTAAAGCTTAGTTTAGGACGATAAAAATCTTATTTAACATACATAATTGCAGTGAGTGAGTGACATAAGAATCTTTAACTGGTACACAACGCATGGGGTAGGATTAGGTGGTGAAATTTTTTTCCCTCATAGTTTAAAATTAGGGGAGTGTGGAGGAGAACAAACCTAACCACATTTTGATTTTCTTTTGTTACCTTGACAACCACTGACAAACTTGACCTCAGCCAATAAAATTATCCAAATTACCTTTGACAAGGCATACCCAAAAAGGTACCGTAATATACTACAAGTCCATTGGTGCATGGACATGTGTTGCATGTCAGCTTCATATGCGAAGACTTTGTAATCGAAGGTGTTATTTTAAAAGGTTAATAGTCAACTTCTTGATGGAAAAGGAATCAAATCTAACTGCTCATGATGGAAATATGGGATTTCTTTTCCTTTTAGCAGCCATAGCCATTTCCCAATTTTCCCTTAAATGCATATATATCCTTATGATGCTTTCGGATTTTTTTTCCGCATATTTCAAAGATTTGAACTTATACCAATATAGCTAAGACAAAATTCATTATCAATATTTACTGATTCAAAAACATGCATATAAATCCCTCACAAACCTCCCCTCCCCCCTTCCTTGAAGGTTTGAGTGCTTACAAAAATAAGAAACTTGTGCAGAACGGAGCATAGATATACAGTGCTCAAGGTTTTTGGTTGTGTGTCACTCTTTTTAACTCATAAGTCATATATTTCGAATCCATTGGGGCTGCAATTCTCTCTGGAGATGGAGAGATATAACGAGCAGAAAAGCCTCTTGCAGGAACTTCCTTTTTGCAGCTTTTATTTATTTATTTATTTATTATATATAGGTGTGAAGTCTCATGACTATGTGATGACTAATTAATCTCTTTTAACCTAGTGACCACCCTTAGTGGGTCTTCCATCTCAAATCGCATTTTTCTATCCATAAAGATTCCCAACTCGAGACTTTAAGGATCCGCGTAGCCCACTTTGATTGCGTAATATTTGGTCGGCTTTAAAGCTTAGACCAAAGAGATCATATATAAGTATAGTAATTAATTCCTAATCCAAATTAGATATACAGCCATTATATAAGAGAAGAAAGGAAATAAAAAAAAAAAATCCTTTTCTTACTTTAAGAAAACATTGGAATTTCTCTTCCTGAAATAAGGCTGCTGGGTAAAAGGAAGCGGATGACATATATACTTGCCTGGATGATGCCATCTTATTTTTTGGGTTCACAACAAATTTCTTATGCAATTGAATTCTTATTAATAGATTACATAGGAATGGTATGATATATAGATAAATCATAGAACAGTTAATGGTTCTTGTCGGTAAATAAGCTTGTAATCTAGAACTTTCCACGTCTCTTGTACTCTTCCTACAGTACTTTTCTGGTCTAAGGTTTTACCATTCTTTTGTTCTAAAAAAGTTTTATTCGAAGCAAAAATTATATGCAAAGTTGCAAACCAAGTACTTCATAATAGAAACTAACAAACGAAACAGAAAATTAAAGAAAAACCATGAAAGCCTACTTTTATTTGAGCAAAGAACATTTATATATAACTGTCATGTAATTTATAAATGATGCTGACATTGAAACTAATTTGATGATGTCCCAAAGTTATGTACATAAACATGTGTATTGATAAATGGATATGTATACATATATGTAAATGAACATACATAATCTATATATAGTAGAGCGGGCCTATATATGCATTAATAAAGTGGGATGAAGCAAACAACAATCTGACAAAGGCATATATAAAACACACCATAATACAACCTCACTCAAATTAAATACTAAGATAGCTCATGCATAATGGGGTCCTCAAAAAATAGTTGAGGCCAATAAGATGAGTTTCCTCCCCCATAGCTAGAAGTGCTGCTGCAGGTATCTCCTGGATTGCTAGTTGAGGTCCCAGCTGTGGCATTTGGAGGAATAGATGGAATAATCCATGAGGAGGAGTCATGATCAGATGTGTGATCCCCTTGACTTATCATTGCAAAGTTAGTACCTTGACCCTGCTCATTATTCAAACATGATTGGGGACTGAAAGTGACTTGTGGGTCTAAAAAGTGATGAGATAGCATGCTTGGGTGGTGGAGTAGTTGGGAGCCAGCAATCCCATGAGAAAATGAGGCTGGACTATTATCCAGTTGTGGATAGTCTATAACTGGGTTCTCTTTGTCAATGGATATTGAATTTAACATACTGAAAGGTTCCATGTTATTTGTGATGGCATTTTGGTCATAGGAATTGGTACTTGAGGAATTTGAAGATTGGAGAAAATGATGAAGGTATTGCAGCTTTGCCAGCTGAACTGCCTCTGCTTGGAACCTCACAGCTTGTTCATCCAATGACTGATAATTATCTAGAATGTCTGTCATGTTGGCCAAAGCTAGCAGATATGGCAAGCTGGAAACAAGGTCAGTTCTTGGCTGGTGAGTCATTGGATCAAAACCCATCTGAATCAACTTTTCTTCAAATGAGTATTCCAGAAATTTTTATCTCATTATCAGTTCTGCCTGGAAGATGGGTTGCAATTGCTGACCACCTATATATTAAACAAGTATGTTAGTCATAATAAGCATTTAAAATATAAATATAATTAATACAAAACAGAAAGTCCAAGAAATTGGAACTTCTCCTGATCTATACATAATAATTCACCCTCTCTCCCAATTCCCAAATACAAAGGAAGGAATTAAGAAGTCATGACAGTTGAAATGATAGTGGAACTGAGAGTAAGAGTTGAGTTGGTTAAATTAACAAAAGAAGCAAAAGGAACTGTGGCATTGAAGTACTTGTTTCCAAGGATGGAATGGAGATGCAGAATTGTTTGTTCCTCTTCTTGTGAAAACTTCCCCCTCTTGATATCTGGCCTTAAATAATTGGTCCACCTTAGCCTGCAACTTTTTCCACATCTGTTAAGACCTGCAGAATTGCAAGAAAAATAGATGAATGAGGAAATAATTAAAGAGAGAGAACTATATATGTATAGTTGCTACAACATAGAGCCATAAAAGTAGAGCTAGATTTACACACCTGCTAGCTTAGGGAGTGCTCTCCAACTTCCATGGCCATGCTTTTGAATGTGCTGGATTAGCTTTTGATCTTCTTCAGGAGGCCAGGTCCCTTTCTTAAGGCCATTCTCATCGCAGCATGGGGACCTTCCCATTGTTGTGTAACTATATATCTGAACCTATTTTTCTTCACTCCTTTACCACCAATTCAAACAAGGGGCTAGGGCATACTATTTATACATCCATTCTTTTTGCTTGCTTCTTGTCGTTAACTATCTGGATTAAAATAACATTTCTCACTCTTTATTAGGCTGATAAAATATTCGGACACTTTCCATCCGGTTAAAGTATGAAATAAATGTCTCATCCCTTGACAAGTATATCCTTCAAATTATGAACGCAAAACACCCACCCCATTTAACTAATTAATAGTCCTATATAAATTATCATATATATGGTGACCATATTCCTTAGCGAGGGTCATACCCATATCACTCTAGACCCTAGAGTGATAGCTCATTCGTCATCATTTACTTAAAAAAAACTCAAAAATATACGTGACCATATTTTGAGAACTTGTACTATTAATACTAAATCCTTTTGGATTTAATTGGGTCTGCGGACAAATCGGGTATTTATGGGCTACACATTTTTAAGTTTCAATAACGTAGTACTAAAGTTTCCTTAATAGGACAAGGGAAATTAGCGGGTTGAAGTTTTAACTTTAGGTATATAAATGAATTTAATTTTGATGATATATATATATATATATATATATATATATATATATATATATATTAATAAAATATATATTTTAATATCGTTTTGGTTTTTCAAATTATTTTTTCATCATATAGAGATGGACTAATCCTGTACTATTAAACGCCTAAATAGAGACCTCTCTTAATAGTAATTTTTTTATACATATGAATTTGAGTAGAGAACCAAATCAGGACCAGATTCTTAAAATTTTTCATATATGAAAAGATAATTTAGGTAACGTGAAATTTTTTAATCCAAGTATTCTCAGGATGAAACTAACAAATTAGATTACGTAACACGTGGCGAATGAATGCTTGTCGGAGGAACCCCTCCCATGCACGCAAAGAGGAGGCTGTTTCCTCTTTCGTCATGGTTTGCATGCCATCGAATGACTCACGTCCTCTCTTCTTGGATTTCATGCCCCTTAGGCCCCCCCCCAAACAGAAACATTTAAACAACAATTAAATATACTATAATTAGTGCGTATTGTCAAAAAAATAATTAGTACGTACTTTGCATGTATACTTAGACAGCTATATCTCAGTAATTCTAATATTTTTAAATTTATTAATTTTTTAAAGACAGCATTATATACTACAGATCACTAATTCCTAAAATCTTACTAATTAACCCATTTATTTATGGATTTGTATATTTCTACATGAGTGTATCTGTACACAATATAAATACGCATGATACGATATTAGACCTAAGAACAGGGTTTTTTTTTAACTGCCATATATTTCAGTTTTAGTATTTATTTTTCTTGTCATGTGGAAAACAATTCAAGTTATAGTTATTAATTTTTTAAAAAGTGGACATTAACCCTGTGTTTGGTAGAGTAGAAATTAGGTAGAAAGAAAAGGCCAAGAGGGAAATGTAAGAGAAAATACTGTTTTCTCCTGTTTGGGGTACAAGAGAAAAAAGGAGAGAGAATAAATTGGGCATGGGGCCCACCCAAAAAATTTCTCTTCACTTTAGCGAAGAAAATGAACGCATGCATGAGGAAAGATGGCTTTTACTGATGTACCCTTGTCTTTGGTGTTAGTTTCCTCGAGAACTTATAGTTATAGCATTGGCCTTTTTTTTTATAAATAAAATTAAACTATTGTATAATGCCACAACTCTAGAACTCAGCCAAATGCGTGTCATTTTAGAAATATCTCGAAACTTGGCTTATACAATTACGAAGGAATATTTCACTTTTTGGCCAACTTTAGAAACACTTAATTTGTACTTAGCGATAATCTTTTGCTTTTTTATTTTTATTTTTCTTGTATCAAACAATACAACAAATCTATTATATTTCTCATATTTTTCTCACTTCTTTCTTTTTTTTCATGACCAAACATACATACGAATACATGGGTAATTACTGATTAGCTTAATCTTCTGGTCATGCTACATTTATATTGTAAACATCACCATTCAGCGGGTATTCAAACCCACCCAACCACGCATACACATGTATGTGTGTCTGGGTCAAGTTGTCATGTAAAATATAGACCCATGCTACACAACTTTAACTGAATATCTAAACAGGTAAACGAGAAAATCTATCGAAGCAACGTTGAAAATATATACAGCTATATATAGATAAATAAATAAATTACATATACCAGTGAATGCCTCGAGGTGAAGAAGTCAGGACAAACCCAAGGCATACTAGTAGAGATGGCTCATTTGTCTGAAAAGGACATCAAGGATGTGACTCATTTGACTCGGAGGGTGGTGCAGTTGGAGACGTGAAGGAGAATTTGGTGCAGCAAACGCCCAAATCTACACCAATTTTTTTGGTAACCCTTAAGACATTCTTTGCACGGTTGAGAAACCTTCAATGGCGTTTGTTGGTGGTTTGTCCTCATGCACCTTGTTCTGTAGCAATTTTCTTAGTAATGATATATACTACTGCATTTTAATTAAACACAATACAAAGCGAAAGATTATCACTTAGTACAAATTAAGTGTTTCTAAAGTTGGCCAAAAAGTGAAATATTCCTTCTTCGTAATTGTATAAGCGAGTTTCGAGATATTTCTAAAATGACACGCATTTGGCTTTGTTCTAGAGTAGTGGCATTATATAGTTGGCTAAATCTAACTGGTTCATTATTTGTATCTGACTCATTCTAATATAATTAGGAAAATTAGGTTGACAAGGACCAAAATTTTTAATAATTAACTAATTGATTAAAGAAATTCTTCTATTATGTCAAGAGACCAATTAACCAGTATTTCCGAAACATTAAACATTTAGATACAGCCATACAAGTATAAGAATATTATTATTATTTTGATATCTCTACTACAAAAAATAAAAATGTTACCCCATATGTTGCTTCATACACAAGTCAGAAATTTTCAAACCTAAGTTTTATTCAATTAATTATAAAGTGTCGACATCTATATGCAACAGAAAAAGGGGTTAATGAGAGAGACCATTTTTTCTTCTTTAACAATATTTTCTCAAGTTTCTTGTTTGTGTCGGAAACCTTATTGTCTTTACCCCATCCTAATTAATTGCATTTGTTAGTAAACGGTTCATACACTCTAAGGCTTTGATATTTCAGCCAATGCAGATTGTCGGGGACCATTGTGTGCTCTAATGAGATCAATTGAAGAGGGGCCTATAATGATGTATGATCAACTTTATAGTTTCAATATAAAATCATCTTTTGCACCAAAATAAATATAAAATCATCTTTGATCTCAGTGTCAGCTAAACAACTGAATTGCTTGCTGTAATGGGTTTCCAACCAATACATGAATAAAAAGTTAAAAACAGACGATCGAGGCCACCTACTTAGTATATATACTATCGCAATTGCCTTGCACATACGCGTCTTTGTCCCCTTTATAGGGCTTTCTCGCCTGGCTTGGAAGGACACTCTGCCAACACTGATTTCAAACTATGTCTCTCTTTCCTTCTAATACCTTACAAAGGCTATGGTAGATCAATTTGGTCAGAGCCTCCTCGGACAGGTCCTAATGCAACTCCTCCCAAATTAAAAGCACCCTATCATCTTTATAAAAATACATTATGTACCACAAACCTTTTTCTAAAATACATGTAAAAGCATAAACTTAAGTACAGGCTCTGAAATGATATTATCAACAAGATTTAGCAAAAATAAAAGAAAAGTTTAACGGACATTCTTGTACAGTTGTACTACATTATCTCAGTTTTGTCTGAGGTGATATAAATTGAATATATGCGCAAAGATGATGAAAATTAGACAAATATGAGGTAATTTATATGTAAATGTGTTCTTAGCATTATTCAAAATATATATAAAAAAAAAAAACATTTGATGATGTTCATAAATGGACCGAGAAGTCCTTGGGCCATATCCTTGATAAAGGACCAAGTTGTCAGCGAGTCATGCCCGGACTAATGACATTCAAAGGTACAATTTAAGCATGTGGCACAAATCATAGGAGGAGCCAAATCATGGATCCTCTGGAGGATTACCAGCAGTGACAGACAATCCGGACATTACCTCCGTGACATCCGTCTGAAATTACATCTTCAGCTTATTTAAGACATTATAAAAGTTAGGTCTAGGCTAATCCTAGACAGGTTAACTTTTGAGAGTCACTCCGCTAAGAGCATCGTAGTCGTGTTAGGAGTTTTGTAGTTCACTTACGAACAGATGGCATGACAAATATTATGCCTTCCACTAATTTTGAGAACAATCAACAAAACTAATTAAATGTGTGAGGAAGTGCACGAGTGGTACGCATTTTCTATTGCAGGCGTTAAGGTACATGTTTGAGTAATTGTATTGTTGAATTTGGGCGAGTGGCCAAGAAAAACAGAAGTGGGGACCTTGACAGAATAGGATATATTCCAAGGAGTAACTTGTGTAATGCTTCATTGATAACCTACTCGCTACCAAGAGAAAACATATGTTTGTGGCTTGCCCAAAGGGGAACTCTTGCTACACCAGATCTTACCAAATTCAGTCAATCTTACTCCTTTTTCCAAATTGATTATAAACCTTTTTCAAGAAAATCATCATTTTCAATATACATCTTATGTTGGCAAGCTCAAAATTTAACTAATACTGTATAACTATTACTACGCTTATATAATACAAATATAATATAATATAATAATCTATCATTCGTACGGAAATACCAAATTGTTCAGGGCAGTGGGCACTTCAGTATATATCTTTCTCTTTCGCAGGCCTATGTAGCTAGCGGACAAGAGCTTAGTCAAACTCCAAACTAAGATAGCCGAAAATATTTACATAGCAGTGTGAATCTCCAAACTATGGACCACCAAAATATGAGGCCCAAAATGCTATGTGTGTCTATGACCTTCCCCACGTAAAGCAAATTGGGCTGGATTTGGGTTTTCTGGATAATTTCTGGACTCTCTTTTAACTCAGCTCTGTCCCATTCCAATCAATACTTTAATATATATCTATATACCTATACCTATATCTATCTATATACTATGTAATGGATGAACCACATTTTTATTGTTCATAACAGAATGGATGAGGGATTGACAAGTGGCATTACTAAGCATTTTTTTTTAACTTTTGACATTTTTTTAAAAATAAAATAAAAAATTTATTTAAAATATTTGTTTAATTAAAAAATTTTAAAAAATTCCCAATCTTTTTTTAAATACTTTTTTTTTATTTTTTTATTAAAAACTGTAGTTTTTTTATTCAATTTAATTTTTGTCTTTCTTTTTTAAAAAATAAAAAAAATCAGTATTTAAAATATATTTTTGATAAATTTTCTTTTTATTTAAAAAATCCGATTTTATTTATTTTATTTTTTACATTTTTTATTAAAATAACAGATTTTTTATTAAATTTTTTAAAAACTAAAGAAATTTTTTCTTTTAACTTATTTTAATTAAAAAAATTCTTCTTTTAAATCAACCTTTTTTAATTAACAAAAACATTTTTTTATAAATTTTTGTTAGCATTTTTTAAAAATTAGTACTTTTTTTAATTGAGTTTTTTTTTAAAAACTTTTAAATTAAAAAATATTTATTTTAAATTATTAAGTATTAGATAATTTGTTTAGAACAAATGGTAGTTAGATTTTAAAATAATTTTTAATTAACTAATTTTTATCTAAAAAAAATTCCGAATTCGTTTTTAAAATTTTCTTTTTATTCGACAGAAAAAAATTATTTTAAAATATTTTTTAATTAAAAAATTTTCCATAAGAAAAAAATTTTATTTAAAAATAATGTCGAAATTTTTTGTTTTTACTTTTTTTAATTAAAACATTTTTTTCTTTTAAATCAATCTTTCTTTAATTAAAAAAACATTTTTTTATAAATTTTTTTAGAATTTTTTAAAAAATAGTATTTTTTTAATTGAGTTTTTTGTTAAAAACACTTTTTTAATGAAAAAATTTAAAATAAAAAATATTAAATTTAAATTATTAAATATTAGATAATTTGTTTAAAACAAAAGGTAGATTGATTTTAAAATTTTTTGTTTAAAAAAAGATTCCGAATTATTTTTTAAAATATTCTTTTATATGACAAAAATTGTTTTTCTTATAAAATATTTTTATTTAAAATAATTTCGAATTTTGTTTTAAAAATTATTTTAAATTGTTAAATATTAGATAATTTGTTTTAAACAAATGGTAGCTTGATTTTTCATGGACGAATAAACGGCCAACACGTGTCACCGACGGGGTCCACATATATTTTAGTCATCTGACATTTTATTTAAAAAAAATTATTCAATTATTTTAATTATTCTGTTATTCATACTAGGGCATTTTCTTAAATTTAAATTGTACCTTGATTTTATTATTAAATTGTTTTTAGAATTTTTTAAGAATAATAATATTTTTTAATCAGTTTTTCTTTTTTTTAAAAAAATTTAATTAAAAAAACTTTTAAATGAAAAAATATTTATTTAAAATTGTTAAATATTAGATAATTTGTATAAAACAAATGGTAGCTTGATTTTTCGTGGACGAATAAACAGGCAACACGTGTCACCAACGGGATCCACATATATTTTAGTCATCTGACATTTTCTTAAAAAAATTAGTTAATTATTTTAATTATTGTGTTATTCATACTAGGGTCTTTTCTTAAATTTATATTGTACCATGATTTTATTGTGACGAATAAACTGGTCGCAAGACGTCACACCGATCGGCTCCACAAATATTTTAGTCATCTGACATTTTGTTAAAAAAATTATTTAATTATTTTAATTATTGTGTTGTTCGTACTATGGCCTTTCTTAAATTTATATTGTACCATGATTTTATAGTTGACGAATAAACGGACGGCACGTGTCAGTGACTTATGAAAAAATAAAATCATTGTGTCACGCCTCTTGTATATTTTATTTTAATTTTCTTTACCTTTGATTCGTAATATTTATTGCTTTACAAAAACTTTTTTAAAATAAAATTTTTTTAGAATTTTTTTAAAAATAATAATTTTTAAAATTTAGTGTTTTAAAAAAAAATAAAAAATATTTATTTTAAATTGTTAAATATTAGATATTTTGTTTAAAGCATATGGTAACTTGATTTTTATAGACGAAAAAACGGGCAACACGTGTCACCGACGGATTCCACATATATTTTAGTCATATGATATTTTCTTAAAAAATAATTATTTAATTATTTTAATTATTGTGCTATCCATACTGGGGCATTTTCTTAAATTTATATTATAGCATGACTTTATTGTGTGACAAATAAACTAAGCGGCACATGTTATTTACTTATGAAAAAAATAAAATCATTGTGTCACACCTCTTGGATTTTTTATTTTCATTTTCTTTACCTTTGATTAGTAATATTTATTGCTTTTACAATTGATTTATGATACTCAAATTGAACATAACAATCCAAGATTATAATTTACCCTATATAACAATATCATCTGTATTTAAAATACTATTGAATATCAAATTATGATTACATTTTTTTCATTAAAGTTTCTTCTAGTGTTGTTGTTATAGAAATGTTCAATACAATAACTTATAATTTATTAATTTTTTAATTTAGTTTTTTTTTTAATTATTAAAAAAATTATTAAATTAAAAAATATTTATTTTAAATTGTTAAATATTAGATATTTTGTTTAACAAATGGTAGCTTGATTTTTCGAGGACGAATAATTGGGCAACTCGTGTCACCGACGGGGTCCACATATATTTGAGTCATCTGAAATTTTTGAAAAAAATATATATTTAGTTATTTTAATTATTGTGCTATACATATTAAGCCATTTTCTTAAATTTATATTGTAGCATGATTTTATTGTACACGAATAAACGGGCGGCACGTATTACTTACTTATGAAAAAATAAAATCATTGTGTCACGCCTCTTGGATTTTTTATTTTCATTTTCTTTACATTTGATTAGTAATATTTATTACTTTTACAATAACTTTATGATACTCAAGTTGAACATAACAATCCAAGATTATAATTTACCCTAAATAACAGGATCATACAGATTTAAAATACTATTGAATATCAAACAATGATTTTTTTTTCATCAAAGTTTCTTCTATTGTTGTTATAGAAATGTTCAATACAATAACTTATAATTTAATAATTTTTTAAATAATGTTCTTTTTAAAAATTATGAAAAAAACTTTTAAATTAAAAATATTTATTTTAAATTGAAAAATATTAGATATTTTGTTTAAAACAAATGGTAGCTTGATTTTTAGTGGACGAATAAACGGGCAACTCATGTCACCGACAGGGTCCACATGTATTTTAGTAATCTCACATTTTCGGAAAAAAAATCCGAATTTTTTTTCAACAAATTTTTTTAACAATTTTTTATTTAAAAAAAGATAACGCTACTGTGGTTTTTTTTTAAATTTATTTTTTGTCTTTCTTTTTTCAAGAAAATAAAAAAAGTGTATTTAAAATATTGTTTTCATCAAAAAAAAATTAACTAAAAAAATGCGAATTTTTTAAAAAAATAATTATGTTTAAAATTTTTTATTAAAAAATAAATTTTTTATTATATTTTTTTAAAAATCAAACAATTTTTTTCCTTTAAACTTTTTTTAATTAAAAAATTTATTCTTTTAAATCAATCTTTTTTTTAATTAACAAAAACCTTTTTTATAATTTTTTTACCATATATTTAAAAATAGTACTTTTTTTAATTGAAATTTTTTTAAAAAAAATTCTTTAAATAAATTTTAAATTAACAAAATTTATTTTAAATTATTAACTATTAGATAATTTGTTTAAAACAAATGGTAGCTTGATTTTAAAAAAAAATTTAACTAAAATTATTTTTATCTTAAAACATTCCAAATTCTTCTTTAAAATTTTCTTTTTATTTGACAAAAAAATGTTTTACTTTTAAAAAAAAATTATTTTAAAAAATTTCCATTAGAAAATTTTTTTTATTTAAAAAATGTCGAAATTTGTTTTTTATCCTTTTTTTTGTTAAAAAAACTTATTCTTTTAAATCTATATTTTTTTAATTAACAAAAAAAATTATAAAAAAAGTTTAGCTATTTTTGAAAAATAGTACTTTTAAAAAAAACTTTTAAATAAAAGAAATTTATTTTAAACTATTATATATTAGATAATTTGTTTAAAACAAACGGTATCTTGATTTTAAAATATTTTTTAAATTAATTTTTTTATCTAAAAACAATTCGAATTCTTTTTAAAAAATTTCTTTTTTTTTTGACAAAAAAATTCTTTTTCCATTAAAAATAATTTTTAATTTTAAAAATTTCAAATAGAAAAAAAATTTATTTAAAAAAAATGTCGAAATTTGTTGTTTTTACTTTTTTTAATTAAAAAAATTATTCTTTTAAATCAATCTTTTTTTAATTAATAAAAATATATTTTTATAACATTTTTTTAGCATTTTTTAAAAAATAGTACTTTTTTTTAATTTTCTTTTTAAATAAAACTTTTAAATTAAAAAATATTTATTTTAAATTATTAATATTAGATAATTGGTTTAAAACAAATGGTAGCTTAATTTTAAAATATTTTGTAATTAAAAATTTTTTTATCTAAAAAAAATTCCGAATTAATTTTTATGATTTTCTTTTTATTTAACAGAAAAATTGTTTTTCGTTTAAAAATATTTTTTAATTTAAAAAATTACCATTATAAAAAATGTTTTATTTAAAAAATGTCGAAATTTTTTTTAAAAAAAAATATTTTAAATTTTAAAATATTAGATAATTTGTTTTAAACAAATTGTAGCTTGATTTTTCGTGGACGAATAAACTGGCAGCACGTGTTACCGACAGGGTCCACATATATTTTAGTCATATGACATTTTCTTAAAAAAAAAATTATTCAATTATCTTAATTATTGTGTTATTCATACTAGGGCCTTTTCTTAAATTTATATTGTACCATAATTTTATTAATAAATTTTTTAGCATTTTTTAAAAATAATAATTTTTAAATCAGTTTTTCTTTTTTTTAAAAACTTTTTTTATTAAAAAAACTTTTAAATTCAAAAAACTTTATTTTAAATTGTTAAATATTAGATAATTTGTTTAAAACAAATGATAGCTTGATTTTTCGTGGACGAATAAACGGGCAACACGTGTCACCAACGGGGTCCACATATATTTTAGTCATCTGATATTTTTTTTAAAAATTAATTTATTATTTTAATTATTGTGTTATTCATACTAGGGTCTTTTCTTAAATTTATATTGTACCATGATTTTATTGTGGACGAATAAACGGTCGGCACATGTCATCGACGGGGTCCACAAATATTTTAGTCATCTAACATTTTGTTAAAAAAATTATTTAATTATTTAAATTATTGTGTTATTCATATTATGGCCTTTCTAAAAATAAGTTTTTTTTAAAAAAAATTATTAAAAAAAATTAAATTAAAAAAATATTTTTTAAAATTGTTAAATATTAGATATTTTGTTTAAAACAAATGGTAGCTTGATTTTTCGTTGACTAATAAACGGGCAACACGTGTCACCGACGGATTCCACATATATTTTAGTCATCTAACATTTTCTTAAAAAATGATTATTTAATTATTTTAATTATTGTGTTATTCATACTAGGGCATTTTCTTAAATTTGTATTGGAGAATGATTTTATTGTGGACGAATAAACGGGCGACACGTGTCACTTACTTATGAAAAAATAAAATCATTGTGTCACGCCACTTGGATTTTTTATTTTCATTTTCTTTACCTTTGATTAGTAATAAATGATACTTAAATTGAACATAACAATATAAGATTATAGTTTACCCTAAATAACATGATCATACATATTTAAAGTACTGTTGAATATCAAACTATGATTGCTTTTTTTTTTCCATCAAAGTTTCTTCGATTGTTGCTGTTATAGAAATGTTTAATACAATAACTTATAATTTAATAATTTTTTAAATTAGGTTTTTTTTTTAAAAAAAATTTAAGAAAAGTTTTAAATTAAAAAATATTTATTTTAAATTATTAAATATTAGATATTTTATTTAAAACAAATGGTAGCTTGAGATATTTTTTTGAGATTTTTAACCAGTAGTCATGATTGAGATATATATTTTTTATTTTGGAAAAGATTTGAATGTATATACATGCTTAATTGTGCATGATATGCTTGATGATATGCCTGAGTTGTTATATTAGTCCCTTTTCAACCATATTTATTTACTCTTATCATTTTTTTTCTTGAATAAATTATGTCCATATGAATAATCATACAACTTTAACTTGTCTCTTTGTTTCTACTATCTCTGTTATATGATCAAAAGAATATCATTACTAAAGACTTTCTTTTGTTTCAGTGGTTTTGCTGAGTATGCCTTGTAGAATTCTAAATATTTAAGGTCTGATCTTGTTTGCTGGTTATGTTTTCCTATTCCAACTGATAAACTCTCAAACAACTTAACTGTTGGTCAAAGAAGGCTGCTTCAACAATTACTGCAGTCATTGTTGGTCAAAGAAGGCTGTTTCAACAATTGCTGCAGTCAAAGTTGGGGGCTGCTTCAACAATTGCTGCGTTTTGTTGAAAAAATTTAATGCATGCACAGTAACCCAAACCTGTATAAATAGAAGCCTTCAGCTGATGGAAAAATTCATTCCAACATAATCAGTGTGTTCAACTAGCCAGAGAGAAATTTCTAGTTAGAGAGAAAAGCTTCATAGTGACAGTAAATTACTGTGAGAGTATTTTCTGGGTGTAATTGGGTTGTGGGTTGTGAGAGTTTTGTGAGTGTTTGTAAACACTTTGTATATTTCCTTATCCAGTAAAAAGTCTGCAGCAGCCCGGAGACGTAGGCATCATTGGCCGAACTCCGTTATCAAATATTGTGTGTTATTATTCCGCATTATTTTTGCTCCTTTCTCGAATCTGATCATGGGGAAATTCTGCGTTATTTCCCAACAACCTGTATCGTAGCTGGTTGGTTATTTCTGCTAATTTTGTGAAGTTATATGTGCGAATAGTGATTCGTGAATAGTGATTTCGCGAATAGTGAAAATTTTGGTCGGCGGTACCAATTTATCCACAACGGTGTTTTACACTGTGGTTCACGAAAATTGTCGAAACGATCCATAGGAAGTCGATTTAAGTGGGAGCTATGGCGTGAGATGAAGGAAAAGTGAAAATTGAAAAGTTCGATGGTACGAACTTTGGCTTTTGGAAGATGCAGATCGAAGATTATCTCAGACGAAAAAGCTGTATCAACCTCTCACAACGAAACCGGATGATATGAAGAATGCAGATTGGGCTCTACTCGATAGACGTGGCCCTGAGTTATCCTATTGTCGTTATCCCGTAATGTTGCTTTCAACATTGCAAAAGAAAAGACCACTGGCGGGTCTTATGGCGGCTCTTTCCAATATGTATGAAAAGCCGTCGGCCTCAAAAACAAAGTTCATTTGATGAGGCGGTTGTTTAATTTGAGGATGACAAGACGGATCGGTAGCGAGGCATCTCAATGAACTCAGCTTAGTCACAACCCGGTTGAGTTCAGATTGGAATCGAATTTGACGATGAGGTACGAGCATTAATACTTTTGTCTTCCCTTCCGAGAGAGTTGGAATGCTACAATCCATGTCGTGAGTAGCTCAACGGGAAGCAACAAGTTGAAATTTGATGATGTTCGTGATCTGGTTCTCGGTGAAGAGATCCGACGGAGAGAGTCGGGTGAATCATCAACCTCTTTGGTGTTGCATACAGAGTCAAGAGGAAGAAATTCAACCGGAGGAAATGGACGCTAGAAATCCAAGGACAAAGGGTCCAAATCCAGAAATCATCGTAGTTCCAATAGCTCAAAGCTATTGAATGTTGGAACTGTGGAAAGTCCGGCACTATAGAAATCGGTGCAAGAAGAGTACACCAAAGAATCGGGAGGCAAAGACGGAAAGTAAATGTTGCTTCCACCTCGGGAAGCGATGATGCATTGATATGCTCTTTGGAGAGCAAGGAAGAGTCTTGGGTATTAGACTGGAGCATCCTTTCACGCCACTTCCCAGAAAGAATTCTTTGAGAATTATGTCCTCGGAAACCTTGGTAAAGTTTACCTTGGTAATGAGCAATCTTGTGAGATTGTGGGTAAAGGTGTAGTGAAGATTAAGTTAAACTGGTCCGTATGGGAATTGAAAAATGTCGGACATATTCCCGACTGACGAAGAACTTAATCTCGGTAGGCGATTGGCGATGATGGCTACACAACAATCTTCCACTCGTGATCAATGGAAGATTTCAAAGGGTGCAATGACAATTGCCCGCGGTAAGAAGAGTGGTACTCTTTACAAGATCATAAGCATGTCATTTGATTGCAGATTGCAGCAAATGAAAATCCCAATCTATGGCACCGGAGGCTAGGCCATATGAGTGAGAAAGGGATGAAGGTCATGCACTCAAAGTGGCAAACTTCCAGGTCTTCGGTCAATAGAAATTGACATGTGTGAAGACTGTATTCTTGGAAAGCGTAAAAACTAGTGAGCTTTCGGACAAATGGAAGAACACCAAAGAAGGAGAGGCTCCAGCTTGTTCACTCGATGTTTGGGGGCCCAACTACCGCCTCGTCCATCGGTGGGAAACAATACTTTGTGACTTTTATTGATGATCACTCTAGGAAGGTATGGGTATACTTTCGAAACATAAGTCCGAAGTATTTGATGCTTTCAAGACATGGAAAGCCATGGTAGAAAATGAGACAGATTGAAGATCAAAAAGCTCGGAACCGACAATGGTGGTGAATATGAAGACACCGGATTCAAGAAGTTTTGCTATGAGCACGGGATCGAATGGAGAGGACCGTGCGGTACGCCTCAACACAATGGTGTAGGCCGAGCGTATGAATCGAACGTTGATCGAAGAGCCGAGAGCTTGCGTGTGCAGTCAGGCTTACCCAAGCAGTTCTGGGCAGAAACAGTCAACACAGCAGCTTACTTGATTAACCGAGGTCCATCGGTACCATTGGAGCACAAAATACCAGAAGAGGTATGGAGCAGAAAAGAGGTAAAACTCTCACATCTTAGAGTTTTTGGTTGTGTAGCATATGTGCACATCAGTGATCAAGGCAGGAATAAGCTTGATCCCAAATCAAAGAAGTGCACTTTCATCGGTTATGGTGAAGATGAGTTTGGCTACCGCCTATGGGATGATGAAAACAAAAAGATGATCCGCAGTAGAGATGTGATCTTCAATGAAAGAGTGATGTACAAGGACAGGCATAACACGGACTCCAAAGAACCCGGAATGAGTGGGCCAAGGTGTTTTGCAGAGGTGGACGATGTCCCGAAAAAGTCCTATAGTTGAGGGTCCTCGATCGGAGGAATCAACCGAACAAAGCAATGAGCAGCGATCCCGACACACCGTAGCTTCTACCCCAACTCCCGTAGTGAGAAGGTCTTCCCGACCTCACGTGCCTAACAGGAGATACATGGACTACATGTTGTTGATCGATGGAGGGGAGCCTCAAGACTATGCGAAGCATGTCGGATCACAGATGCCAAAGAAGTGGGAGCTTGCCATGAAAGACGAGATGAAGTCTTTGATCTCCAATCAAACATGGGAACTAGCGGAGTTACCTATGGGAAAGAAGGCACTTCACAACAAGTGGGTGTATCGAGTGAAGGAGGAGCATGATGGCTCCAAAAGATACAAAGCCCGATTAATAGTCAAAGGATTTCAGCAAAAGGAAGGAGTTGACTACACTGAAATCTTTGCTCCAGTTGTGAAACTCAATACTATCAGGTCCGTATTGAGTATTGTTGCCAGTGAAGAGCTCTATCTGGAGCAGTTAGACGTGAAGACTGCATTTCTTCACGGAGACTTAGAGGAGGAGATATACATGCACCAGCCCGAAGGCTTCTCAGAAATAGGCACGGCGGATAAGGTGTGCAAATTAAAGAAGAGCTTGTATGGCCTGAAACAAGCTCCAAGACAGTGGTATAAGAAGTTTGAAAGCTTCATGCACAAGGAAAGTTTCCAGAAGTGCAATGCCGACCACTGTTGTTTCTTCAAAAGATATAAGTCCAGTTATATCATTTTGCTACTTTATGTCGATGATATGTTAGTAGCAGGTTCGGATATGGACGAGATCAGAAGCTTGAAGATGCGTTTGTCAAAAGAGTTTGACATGAAGGACTTGGGTCCGGCAAAGAAGATCCTTGGAATGCAAATCACGATAGATAAGCAAAGAGGAATTTTGCATTTATCTCAAGAGGAGTACATCAACCGTGTCTTGCAGAGATTCAATATGGGCGATGCCAAGCCGGTCAGCACACCCTTGGCCAGTCATTTTCGTTTATCCAAGGATCACCCCTCGACAGAGGAAGAAAAGTGAGTTTATGGCTAAAGTTCCATATGCTTCAGCCATAGGAAGTTTGATGTACGCGATGGTCCATGCGAGGCCGGACATTGGCCATGCAAAGGGGAGTTGTTAGCGGTGTTTATGTCAAATCCAGGTAAAGCTCATTGGGAAGCAGTCAAATGGATTTTGAGGTATCTACGAGGCACAACAAAGAAGTGTCTGTACTTTGGTAAAGGTGAATTAAAAGTACAAGGCTATGTAGATGCAGACTTTGCAGGTGAAGTCGATCACCGAAGAAGTATCACAGGTTACATATTCACTGTTGGAACTACAACGGTTAGTTGGATGTCGCAGGTACAAAAGATTGTAGCGTTATCCACCACAGAGGCTGAGTATGTAGCAGTGACAGAAGCCAGTAAAGAATTGATATGGCTTCAAGGATTGTTGACAGAGCTGGGATTCTTCCAGGAGATGAGTGTTTTGTTCAGTGACAGTCAGAGTGCGATACATCTGGCAAAGAACTCAGTGTTCCATTCTCGAACAAAGCACATTGGTCTTCGTTATCACTTCATCAGATCTCTCAGAGGATGAGGTGCTAACTCGAGTAAGATTCAAGGAACCAAGAATCCAAACAGATATGTTAACAAAGGTAGTAACTATCGACAAATCAAGTTGTGCTCAACTTCGGTTGGCTCGCTAGAATAATGCACCAAAGAAGGCTGCATATTGATCAAGGTGTGAAGACAGATTGAAATCGGTCTTCAAGTGGGAGATTGTTGGTCAAAGAAGGTCGCTTCAACACCATTCTGCAATCATTGTTGGTCAAAGAAGGTCGTTTCAACAATTCTCATGATCAAAGTTGGGTCGCTTCAACAATTGCTGCGTTTTGTTGAAAAAATTTAATGCATGCACAGTAACCCAAACCTGTATAAATAGAAGCCTTCAGCTGATGGAAAAATTCATTCCAACATAATCAGTGTGTTCAACTAGCCAGAGAGAAATTTCTAGTTAGAGAGAAAAGCTTCATAGTGACAGTAAATTACTGTGAGAGTATTTTCTGGGTGTAATTGGGTTGTGGGTTGTGAGAGTTTTGTGAGTGTTTGTAAACACTTTGTATATTTCCTTATCCAGTAAAAAGTCTGCAGCAGCCCGGAGACGTAGGCATCATTGGCCGAACTCCGTTATCAAATATTGTGTGTTATTATTCCGCATTATTTTTGCTCCTTTCTCGAATCTGATCATGGGGAAATTCTGCGTTATTTCCCAACATTAACTTGGTTAAAATTATTCTTAAACAATTATGGTTATACTTTAGTAGTGTTTATGCTTTAATTCTATTCCTCCTTTGATGTTATGTTGAAACTAACTTCGTGCTTTTAGCTGTAACTTGGTTGTGAAAAAAACATTGGGGGCTGCTATTGTAGACTTTAGTCAAATCTGGATTATAGTTACGTTTACTAAATAAACTCACTGTATGTTATAATTTGCTGTAGAAATGGTGATAGATATGCCGAAGAGTATTTTGGAGACAAAATACATGGAAGATTGGGAGTAGCAACTTGAAGAAAGTTATTTCTTCAGTCGAGCATGTGAAGATTGACTAGAAGAAAGTTATTTTCTTTTGGATTGTATTTTAAGTCATTTATTGTAATACTACCACATAGAAAGAGTAGCAACTTACTTCCGTGTAATTACCAAATACAAATTGTAAAGAGTCAGCACTGTTTTTGTGCAAAGGAAAGTATTATTATCCATTAAATAGTTACACTTTTTGTATTTTTGATCTTAGTCTCCATATAAGGTTAAACACTTGACAACCCGTGACCATCACCATTTTCATTTTTAGTGTAAAAAACTGTAACTATATCAGAGGTTGGGTAAGCGAGTCCACTGTCTTGTATGTTTTGTAATGGCTAAGTTTTAATGTCAATTAATTTTAAGTGGAAGTTGAGTATAAAAATGAAACAATCCATTAACACAATTGGACTCTGTTACCATCTGATATAATACATCAGAAGTCATTCACACATCACAGTAGGTGACCAAAGTCTCGATTCATTCAAAACCAATCTTTCTATCCCAATAAAACTTAAAACAACTAAGACTTTGTCACACCCTCCTATCCCGCACGTTAATATAAAAGATTTACTTAAAAGAAGTAATATAAAAATATGCATTTATTTGAATAAAATAAAACCTGGATAAAAAGGTTTCAAATCTCAACATAAACAACGTAGAAATAACATAGTTTTTAAAAGATAAAAATAAACATGACAGATAAAGAAAACTCAATCCCGATGTCACATACAGAGTTGGTATAACCAAAATTCGAATACATCACGGAAACGAACTAAACAAAACCAACTAACAAAGAAAGGCCCTAACTATGAGTGGTGGCTCCTCAGAGTCACTCCTCTGCGGGCTGTGTAACACCCTAATTTTTACACCTAGGATTAATTATTTTATTTGGATGTTTATGTTTATTATGTTATGTGGTTTAGTTTGAGTAATTAAAATTACTCTCTTCAAACTATTTTATTAGGTGCGTTAGCACTGACTTATTCCAGTAAATACACGTTTACTAGACAATAATTTACGTTATTGTTACTATTATACCAGTACAGAAAAATATTTTAAATAATGTAAATAAGAGAAAAACATTTTCATATTCTTATCCTATTTAATTTTAGAGTTAAAAATATTTTGGTTTGACAATTATCGGAGATTAAATTTTGGACTGAGTATTTTCTTAGTGGATCATTTCAACTATTAATCTTTACTCTAACTTGAATTTCGAAAACATATCCTTATCAATCTTTATTTTTAGATTCTAAAAAGTAAAAACATATTTATTTTAGGCATAATATTTATCACTCATTTTGTATCTATTATTAAATAATCAGTATAAAAAAACTTAAGTTCTCACTTTTTTTCTCTCTCTCTTTCTCGACACTCTCTTTCTCTCTTTTTTTCTCTTTTCTTCTTTCTTCTCTGCAACTTCTTTTTCTTTCTTCTTTTTCTTTTCTTCTTCTTCCTTCCACCTTAACTTCTTCTTCCTTCTTCCTCTTACCATAGCAGCGCCGCCACCCCACAAGGAAGCTCGCCGGCCGCCGCTCAACGTAGGGAGGAGGAGATGCGATGGCGCCACCGCCTGCACCGGTTGCTGCCGCGCGCTCGTCTCTCCGCCATGGTAAGTCCGATCAGCCGCCTTCCATGGTGGTTTCGAACCCAACTTATTTATTGATTAAGCTTCTCTCTTTTCTTTTATGCTTTCTTTCAACTCTGTTGCTCTTGTTCACTGTAGAACCGCCACTGCCACTCGCCGGAATCGCGTCCGCCGCCGCGATGAGCACCACAGCACCACCTTCAAGTTGTCTTCAAGCTTGGGTGAGTCAAAACCCTCTCTTGTGTCTCAGATTTAAAACCCCAAATCTGATTTGTTGAAACCCTAACCATAACCCTTTGATTTCAGATTTTAACTTTGAAATTTAAGGTTGTTTTATGAGATTGGGACTGTGAATTTGTGTTTCCCTAAACCAATTTTATTATTCTGAGTTTTCCCTAAATTTTAATAATGAGCCCTAAACCCCCAATTTAATTTTATTTAAATTTGGGTATGTTTTTGTGAAATTAGTTATGATTTAGTGTAATTAGGACTCTTAATGGATGATTTCCAAAATTCTTTTTCATGATCTTTTGATCAAAACAAAGTTTCCTAAAAGGGTATTAGGAAGCGTGAGCTTCAAACATGATTTTCTTTAAAAATAACCTTGTTTGGTAATTAGATTAAGTGTTTAGATTAAGTTAGGATGTGTGTTTAATCATGTGAAATTAATTTCTTGATTTCTGGTTGTTGTGCGTTATTGGATCTACTCTCTGAGACGATTGGACACGACTATTCTTGTTTGATGGAGTAGATATGAGCTAACGTGAGCCTTAGGACGAGGATCCTTTACTTGTCTTCAAAGGTAAGGGGAGTTACCTAGGGATATTCAATAACTATATGCATGTGTGTAATTGATTTCTGTGAATATTATTGTGATGTTTATCCAATACTTGAATAATTTGTTTATATGAACCATTGTGGTTATTACTTGGAGTTGAACATTTGTTGCTTTAAAATGTTATGAATTATATGTATAGGATTAACTGTGATATATATATGAATTGTATATACATGATTAACTGTGATGTTATTGTTGTTGATTGAAGTTTGAGAAGTCAGACTTGAGTCTGTGCCTAATAATGATAAGGATTAAAAGCCTTAATAAGCCTTCAATAGAATTTTGAAACTTTTGGGTTCACTTATAAAAGTTCATTGTATAAAGTGCTTACTTCAGAAGAATGAGATTCTTTTGTTTTAGAAAAATTTTAAAGTGATTTTGAGTTGAAGGAAACTATATTTTTATGATCAAGAGTTTTGTACGAGAGAAAATCTTTTCGAACGGTGTGCCTTATGAAGAAAAGACCCTTTGAAAATATTTATTATGAAGGAAAGACCTTTTGAAAATATTTAACTTTATTCCATCAATGAATTTCAAATACAAATGAATTTCCTAGATGTTTTAGAAAATATTTTGTAAAGGAAAAGGACTTTCTCCCAAATAATTTTGGAAACGTTCCGGTTACTTGGATAAGTGGCCGAGGTTTTGTTTTGGTTTTGATTTTCACTGAACGAAATGTTCTACAAGTTGATAAATTAGCCTAGAAACCGAGACGTCGGGGTTCTAGTGTTGTATGGACACGTAGATCAAGGATCTGTGTCATAGGACGGAGTGTCCTGCAAAGTGGTTGTTTTTGGACTGTGTGTCCTAAGTTGATGTGGACAGTGTGAGTTCCATATCCGCGAGCCTAAAACTGGTGCATCGGTTTAAGGGCATCGTGATTGAGCATTCGGACTGTATGTCCTATGTTGAGATTAAAAGATTTGGACTGTGTGTCCTGTATTTGTTTTAAGTGAAAAGTCTTAATTAAAAGAATTAAGCAAGGTCGTTAAGCTTTGTGCTTCGACAAGGAAAGATTATTACGACAAAGAAAACAAACGAGAATAAAAGTTTTTCTCATGCATTAATGGCCATTGTGTCATGTAAATGGGCATTGAATCCAGAGTGAATCAATGTATATGGCAGACGTGTCAGGAGATGATGATCATTGAGTTCCGGAGTGGATCAATGTATCTTTTATGGACAGTGTTCCATTTGAATATTGAGCCTCTATATGTGTGAGCCAATATATAGGACTGTGTGTCCAAGTTTATGCGTTAACTATTGCAATCTGAGTGACGCAATAGGTTATGGAAAATAGATTCCATAATTCGCAGTGACCATTGTGCCTCTGTACATGTGTGAGATAATGAGTCAAATTTTGATTTATAACCCTGGCATATCTGTGTGAGACCAGTGTGTTATGTGATGTGCTTGGGCATTGTTTTGTTCGTTTTTACAATGCACCATGTGCGAGCCTGATCAGCTTGAAACGAAACAGAAAGTTGTGGGATCTCCGGAGATTAGGTATCAAAATAGAGTTGAATATTGAAGTGCCATGCATTCTTTTTATAAAACCGATTGTTCGGGTTTGAGACCCTTTGTTATAACACTGTTATGTTATGTATATGCATGATTTAAAATGCTTATATGATTATGTGATGCATGTATCATGTGTATGGTTGTTGTGTGATATATCCATTTGTCGGAATCTCACCCTTACAAACATTTCAGGATTCTTCTAAGTTCGATATTGTACCCTGAGTACTCTATCACAGATGGTGCAGAGGAGTCTTTCTAAGTCACTCCGAGACTTAGATGTAGTTGCTTGATGAGGTATTTCTTACGGAATAACTTTTAGAACGACCAGCTTAGGGTTGAGACTTAGATTATTTTGATGATATGTACGAGTTTGGCTCAGAGAGCCTTTATTTTAAAATGGAATGTCTATAGCTCGGAGAGCGTATCTTTTGAATGAAAAATCTAAGCTATTTCTTTTGGTTTTGTAAAGCTTTTGAATATAGCTATTATTTTTATGTATTGATGCCTGATTGAATTTGGTGTGACTAGAATTCTGGAGTGAAATTGTAAATATTTTAATAGGTGTTATTTTGTCTGGGATGTCCGAATTACAGAGGAGACTCTGTCAAAAATTTTGTAAAACTACTAGCTTGTATTTAAGTAGATTCTTTCAACTAAATAGGCTTGCCAAACTATGATATTAAATTTGAGTGTCAATTAAGGTTGAGGTGTGGAGTCGTGAAAAATTTTTATAACCAATTTCAAACACTTATGTACTTATATAAGTTATTTTCCGAAAGCACCAGCAAATTATCCTTTTAATTTTATTTCCGCACGAGTTACTTAAGTAATGCCCCAAGGGGGGGTGTTACAGGCTGCTCGTCATCCTCTGCAAGATGTCAATCAGGCCAAACAAACAAACAAAAAGAGGGGAGTAAGAATCATGTAAACATCTACGGCATGGAGATAGGAAGCAAGGTAAAACATCAAGTATGTTATGCGGTGCAATGCAACACTACTCCGCTACTCCATTATGCATGTTGATCCAAACTAACTCAGGATGAACAACTTCAGAGTTACATATCCGTATTGACCATAAAAGCACCAACACCGACAGTTTACCAAACCTTGGGTGAACCCCATGGATAACCAACGCATCAAACCGTGGATGCCTCATCATGGGGGCCGCGGTCACCAAACCATCGGTTGACCTACCGTGGATGGCCAGATCACCATACTCTCGGGCGATCTTGTAACGCCCTCCCTTGGGGCATTACTTAAGTAACACGTGCGGAATTTAAATTAAAAGATAATTTGCTGGTGCTTTCGGAAAA
>JAUPTC010000937.1:0-32292 GCA_030762895.1 Sophora flavescens | reverse complement strand
AATTAGGGTTTTGAGTAAAAAATAGGGTTTTGGAAGGACAAAAATAGGGTTATAATTAGGGTTTCTTGCGTCTAAATTTAGGTTAGAATTTGGGTTTTAGGTCAAATTTATGGTTTGAGTCAAGGCTTTGGATGCGGGTGTTGGATGGGAATTAGGGTTTGGGTCTAGAATTGGGGCTTTGGGTTATTTCGTCGGGTTCGGTTTTGGATCCAAATTAGAATTTTGAGTCAAGAGTGGGTTAGGAGTTTTGAATTAGCGTTTGAGTAAAAATAGTTTTAGGATAAAAATAGAGTTAAATTGAGTTTTAGGTCAAAATTAGGGTCTTGGAAGTCCAAGAGTGAATTTATGGAGTCAAATTTAGAGTTCTCTGTTAAATTTAGGGTTTTGGGTCAGGAATTTTAGGGGTTGGATTAAGGTGGGGTTAAGGTTAAAATTTGGGGTTGCGGTTTTTAAAATTTAGGGTTAGGGTGGGGTTTGGTTCAAATTTAGGGTTTAGGGTTAAAATTTAGGGTTTTAGTTAAAATTTGGGTTAAGGTTAAATTTAGGGTTTGCGCGACAAAAATAGGAGTTGGAATTAGGGTTTTGGTTCAAATTTAGGGTTTAGGGTCAAGGGTGGGGTTTAGGGGCTTTGAACTAGCGTTTGAAGGGTTAAAAGTAGGGTTTGAATTGATTTAGGGTTTTGGAGTTAGGTAAATTTGGGGTTTTGGAGGTTAAAATTAGGGTTAATGTTAAATTTGGGGTTTTAGGTTCAGAATTTTGGGTTTTGGGTTGAATTTAGGGTTTTGAATTAAAAATTGGGTTTTGAGACAAAAATAGGAGTTAGAATTTTTAGGGTTTTAGGCTTTGAATTAGGTTTGGAGATTTGAAAATGTAGTTTTTATCTAGGAAATTAGGGTTTTAGGTCAAAATTGGTACTCTGGAAAATTTATAATATGGTATTGGGTCAAAATTTCGGTTTTGAGTCAACATTAGGAGTTTAGGAATGAATTAGGTGTTTTGGGTCAAATTCGAGTTTTGGGAATTCATAATAAAGTTTTGGGTCAAAAATAGGAGTTAGGGTAGAATTTTGGGTCTAAATTAGAGGTTGAATTAGGTTTTGGGTCTAGGTGGTTGGGTTAAATTTGGGGTTGTATTGTTAAATTTGGGAGTTTGGGATCAGGAATTTAGGTTTTGGATTAAAATTAGGGTTTTGGGTCCAATTTAGAGTTGAGACAAAAATGATTGATGAGTTTTGAATTGAATTTAGTTTTGGAATTATTAGAACAGATCAAAGTGAGTTTAGAACTTGAATTAGATTTTGGAATTCCAAAAATGAGTTTTATTATCTAAATTAGGAGTTTAGATTGAGTGGGTTTTGGGTCAGAAATTGGGATAAGGTTTATAATTTGGTTTTGGGTCAGAATTTGGGTTTTGGCTCAAAAATTAGGTTTATGGTTTTAATTAGGGTTTTGGGTAAAGTGGGATTGGGTTAGAATTTGGGTTTTGGATCAACATTAGGGTTAGGGTTTGAATTTGGGTTTGGAGTAAAATAGGGTTTTGGGTCAAAAATAGGGTTAGAATTAGGAGTTTTGCGTTAAAATTAAGGTTTGGGTCAAAAATGAGTTAGTCAAATTTAGGGTTTAAGGTAAAAAATAGGAGTTGAATTAGGGTTTTGGATCGGGAAATGAGTTTTAGGTCTAAATTAAGGTTTTGGGGTCATAGTAGGGTTTTGGGTTTGGAGTCAAAATTCGGTTTTGGGTCGAGTGGGGACTGAGTCTCCAATTAGGGTTTTAGGGTCCATTTTGGTTTAGGTCAAAATAGTGTCGGCTTTTGAGTTAAAAATGTATTTTGAGACAAAAATAGGAGTTAGAATTAAGTTTTAGGTCAAAATTAGGTTTGGGTCTAAATCGGAGTTTGGGTCAAAATTTGGGCATCTGGTTTCCGAGTTAAATTTAAGTTTTGAATTAAGGTGGGGTTCTTGGTTAAATTTGGGTTTTGGAGACCAAAAATAGGAGTTAAATTAAAGTTTTAGTTCAAAATTTAGGGTTTAGGGTTAGTGGGAGTTTAGCTTGAATTAGAGTGTTTGGTTTAAATAAGTTTGTCCATACAAGCAGGGTTTGGTCGAATTAGGGTTTGGGGTCCAAAATTAGGGCTACGATTATAATTTGAGTTTTGGTGAAAATTAGGGTTTTAGATTAAAATTTGAGTTACAGGTCAAGTTTGGGTTGAGGTTTGAATTTGGCTTTTGAGTTAAAATAGGAGTTTTGGGTCACAAATAGGGTTAGGAGTAAGGTTTTGCGGGTAAAAATTAGGTTTGGGTCAAAAATAGGGTTAGGTCAAAAATAGGAGTTTGTATTAGGGTTTTGGGTCTAGAATTAGGGCTTTGGGTTATTTTGGGTCAAAATGTCGGTTTAAGTCAAAATTAGGGTTTAGGGTTTCAATTTGAGTTTTGAGTAAGGAAGTAGGTTTTGAGACAAAAATAGAAATTAGAATTAGGGTTTTGGAGTCAAAATTTGGGTTTTGAGTCAAAATTAAGGTGTGAGTTTGATTTAAAGAAATTTTTGGAAAGGACAAAATAGGAGTTAGGGTGGGGTTTTTGTGTCTAAATTAGGTTTTTGGAGTCAAGAGTGGGGTTTAGTTAAAAATTAGGGTTACGGAGTTAAAATTTAGGGTTTTGGGACCAAAAATAGGAGTTAGAATTAGGTTTTGGTTCAAATTTAGGGTTTTAGGATCACAACTAGGGTTTAGGTTTAAAATTAGGGTTTGAGCTTTGAATTAGGATTTTGGGTTTAAAAATAGGGTTTTGTGTCGATTAGGTTTTGGTCCAAAATTGAAACTTTTAGAATTAGGGTTTTGGGTCAAATTTCGGTTGACAATTTTGTTTGGGTTTGATTTGGGTTTTGGGTCACGTGGTCCGAGTTTGGTTAGCATGGTTTTGGGACCAAAATTTGATTGGAATTAGAGGGGTTTTGTGTAAGTGGGTTTTGAGTCAATATTTACGGGTTCGCGAATTAGGTTTGGATCGGAATTGGGGTTTGGGTCTAAATTGGGGTTTTGGGTCCAATTGGGGTTTTGGGTCAATTAGGGCTTTGGATTGTTGGGTCAAATTTGGGTTGGATCCAAATTAGGGTTTGAGGTTTGAATTAGGGTTTTGAGTAAAAATAGGGTTTTGGGACAAGAGGTTAGAATTGGGGATTTTGTGTCTAAATTAGAGTCTTGGGTCAAAATTAGGGTTCTGGTTAGAATTGGGGGTTTGGTCAAAATTTAGGTTTTGGATTAGAGTTGGGGTTGGTTAAATTTAGGGTTTTGGGACAAAATAGGAGTTTAGAATTGGGTTTGGGTTCAAATTTAGGGTTTTGGATCTAAATTGGGTTTTGAGTCAAGATTGGGGTTAGCTTTGAATTAGGGTTTAGGGTTAAAAATAGGGTTTTGGGTCAGAATTTGGGGTTGGGTTAAATGTAGGATCTTGGGTCAAAAATAGGGTTTGTATTAGGGTTTTGGGTCTAAATTAGGGTTGTTGGGTCGAGAATTAGGGTTTTGGAGTGGTGGGGCTTGGGGTTATTTTGGGTGAAATTGGGTTTTGGTCAAGGGTTTTGGGACAAAAATAGGCTTAGAATTAGGGTTTTGGGTCTAAATTTGGGTTAGAATTGGGTTTTCGGTCAAATTTTGGGTTTTGAGTCAAGATTAAGGTGTCGGGTTTCGAGTTAAAGGGTTTGGGACAAAAATAGGGTTAGAGTTAGGGTTTTGGGGTCATAGTTGGGGTCTTGGGTCAAAGTTGGGTTATGGGTCAAATTTGGGTTTAGGGTTAAATTAGGGGTTTGGTTTTAAATTAGGGTTACGGGTTAAATTCGGGGTTTCGGACAAAAATAGGGTTAGAATTGGGGTTTTGGGTGAGGTGGGGCTTGCGTTATTTGGGTCAAAATTTGGGTTTTGAGTCAAAAATAGGTTTTGGGACAAAAATGGGCTTAGAATTGGGGTTTTGGGTCTAAATTTGGGTTGAAATTTGGGTTTCGAGTCAAATTTTGGGTTTTGGGTCAAGAAAAGGTTGGGTTTGAGTTAAAAGGGTTTTGGGACAAAAATAGGGTTAGAATTAGGGTTTTGGGCAAGTGGGGTTTGGGTCCAAGTTAGGGTCGAATTAGGGTTTTGGATCGAATAGGGTTTTGGGTCTAAATTGGGGTTTGGGTCGGATTGGGTTTGGAGTCAAGATAGGGCTTTGGGTTAATTTGGGTCAAGAATTTGTTTTGGATCCAAAGTAGGGTTTTGGGTTTGAATTAGGGTTTTGAGTAAAAATAGGGTTTTGGGACAAAAAGAGGGTTAGAGTAGGGTTTTGTGTCTAAGTTAGTTTGGAGCAAAATTAGGGTTCTGGTTTGAATTTAGGGTTTAGGGTCAAAATTTAGGTTTTGGATTAGAATTAGGGTTTGGGTTAGAATTTAGGGTTTGGGACAAAAATAGGGTTAGAATTAGGGTTTTGGTTCAAATTTAGGGTTTAAGATCTAAATTAGGGTTTTGGGTCAAAATTAGGGTTTATGCTTTGAATTAGGGTTTAGGGTTAAAAATAGGGTTTTGGGTCAGTTTAGGGTTAGGGTTAAATGTAGGATCTTGGTCAAAAATAGGGTTTGTAGTAGGGTTTTGGGCTAGATTAGGGTTTTTGGATTAGGGTGGGTGAGTGGGGCTTGGGTTTTGGGTCAAATTAGGGTTTTGGGTCAGAGTTGGGTTTTGGGTCCAAGATGGGGTTTTGGGACAAAAATAGGCTTAGAGTTAGGGTTTTGGGTCTAATTTGGGTTTAGGTCAGATTTTGGGTGGAGGGTTGAGTTAAAAAGGGTTTGGGACAAAATAGGGTTAGAATTAGGGTTTGGGATAGTTGGGTGTGGGTCCAGTAGGGTTATGGGTCAGTTGGGGTTTGGGGTTGATTAGGGGTTTGGGTTTGAAGTAGGGTTTTGAGTTGAAATTAGGGTTTTGGGACAAAATGGGTTGAATTAGGGTTTGGGTCGGATGGGTTGTGGGTAAAATTGGGTTTTGGTCAAAATAGGTTTTGGGACAAAAATAGGCTTAGAATTAGGGTTTTGGGTCTATTGGGTTGAGTTTGGGTTTTGGTTCAAATTTTGGGTTTTGGGTCAAGATTAAGGGTTTTTGAGTTAAAGGGTTTGGGACAAAAATAGGGTTAGAGTTAGGGTTTTGGGTCAGGGTTAGGGTTATGGTCAAATTTAGGGTTGAATTAGGGTTTTGGATCGTAGGGTTTTGGGTCTAGGTTGGGGTTTTGGGTGGAATTAGGGTTTTGGGTCAAAGTTGGGGCTTTGGGTTAATTTGGGTCAGATTTGGTTTTGGATCAAAGTGGGGTTTTGGGTTTGAATTAGGGTTTTGAGTAAAAATAGGGTTTTGGGACAAAGGGTTAGAATTAGGGTTTTGTGTCTAAATTAGAGTCTTGGGTCAAAATTAGGGTTCTGGTTAAATTTAGGGTTTAGGGTCAAAATTTAGGTTTTGGATTAAAATTAGGGTTAAGGTTAAATTTAGGGTTTTGGGACAAAAATAGGGTTAGAATTAGGGTTTTGGTTCAAATTTAGGGTTTAAGATCTAAATTAGGGGTTTGGGTCAAGATTAGGGTTTATGCTTTGAATTAGGGTTTAGGTGTAAAAATAGGGTTTTGGGTCAAATTTAGGGTTATGGGTTAAATGTGGGATCTTGGGTCAAAAATAGGGTTTGTATTAGGGTTTTGGGTCTAAGTTAGGGTTATTGGGTGGGTGGGTTTGGAGGGGGGGCTTGGGGTTATTTTGGGTCAAGGGTTGGCAATTAGGGTTTTGGGTCAAAATAGGGTTTTGGGACAAAAATAGGCTTAGAATTAGGGTTTTGGGTCTAAATTTGGGTTAGATGGGTTTTGGGTCAAATTTGGGTTTTGGGTCAAGATTAGGTGTGGGTTTGAGTTAAAAGGTTTTGGGACAAAAATAGGGTTAGAATTAGGGTTTTGGGTCATAGTTGGGTCTTGGGTCAAAATTAGGGTTATGGGTCAAATTTGGGGTTTAGGGTTAAAATTAGGGTTTGGTTTAAAATTAGGGTTGGGTTAAATTTGGGTTTCGGACAAATGGGTTAGAATTGGGTTTGGGTCAAGTTGGGCTTCGGTTATTTTGGGTCAAAATTAGGGTTTTGGGTCAAAATGGTTTTGGGACAAAATAGGCTTAAAGTAGGGTTTTGGGTCTAAATTTGGGTTGAGGGTTTTCGGTCAAATTTTGGGTTTTGGGTCAAGATTAGGTGTCGGGTTTCGGTTAAAGGGTTTTGGGACAAAAATAGGGTTAGAATTAGGGTTTTGGGTCAAAATTGGGGTTGGTCAAATTTGGGTTGAATTAGGGTTTTGGATCGATTAGGGTTTTGGGTCTAAATTGGGGTTTTGGGTCGGGTTAGGGTTTTGGGTCAAGGGGAGGGCTTTGGGTTAATTTGGGTCAAAATTTGGTTTGGATCCAAGTTGGGTTTTGGGTTTGAATTAGGGTTTTGAGTAAAAATAGGGTTTTGGGACAAAAAAGGGTTAGAATTAGGGATTTTGTGTCTAAATTAGAGTCTTGGGTCAAAATTAGGGTTCTGGTTAAATTTAGGGTTTAGGGTCAAAATTTAGGTTTTGGATTAAAATTAGGGTTCGGGTTAAATTTGGGGTTTTGGGACAAAAATAGGGTTAGAATTAGGGTTTTGGTTCAAATTTAGGGTTTAAGATCTAAATTAGGGTTGTGGGTCTAAATTGGGGTTTATGCTTTGAATTAGGGTTTAGGGTTAAAAATAGGGTTTGGGTCAATTTGGGTTATGGGTTAAATGTAGGATCTGGGTCAAAAATAGGGTTTGTATTAGGGTTTTGAGTCTAAATTAGGGTTATTGGGTCGAATTAGGGTTTGGGTCGAGTGGGGCTTGGGGTTATTGGGTCAAAATTGGGTTTGGGAAAGAGGGTTTTGGGAAAAAATAGGCTTAGAAGTAGGGTTTTGGGTCTAAATTTGGGTTAGGGGTTTTGGTCAAATTTTGGGTTTTGGGTCAAAATTAAGGTGTCGGGTTTGAGTTAAAAAGGGTTTTGGGACAAAAATAGGGTTAGAATTAGGGTTTTGGGTCATAGGTAGGGTCTTGGGTCAAATTAGGGTTATGGGTCAAATTTAGGGTTTGGGTTTGGGTTTGGTAATAGGGTTCGGGTTAAATTGGGTTTTGGACAAAAATAGGGTTAGAATTAGGGTTTGGGTGAATGGGCTTGGGTTATTTTGGGTAAAATTAGGGTTTTGGTCAAATAGGTTTTGGGACAAAAATAGGAAAGTAGGTTTGGGTCTAATTTGGGTTAGAATTTGGGTTTTGGGTCAAATTTTGGGTTTTGGGTCAAAATTAGGTGTCGGGTTTGAGTTAAAAAGGGTTTTGGGACAAAAATAGGGTAGGATTAGGGTTTTGGGTCAAAGTGGGGTTGGGTCAAATTTGGGGTTGGTTGGGTTTTGGATCGAATTAGGGTTTTGGGTCTAGGTTGGGGTTTTGGGTGGTTGGGTTTTGGGTCAAAAGTGGGGCTTTGGGTTAATTTGGGTCAAAATTTGGTTTTGGATCCAAATTAGGGTTTTGGGTTTGAATTAGGGTTTGAGTAAAAATAGGGTTTTGGGACAAAAGAGGGTTAGAATTAGGGATTTTGTGTCTAAATTAGTGTATTGGGTCAAAATTAGGGTTACTGGTTAAATTTATTGTTTAGGTTAAAAATTTAGGTTTTTTGGTTAAAATTAGGGTTAAGGTTAGAATTTAGGGTTTTGGGACAAAAATAGGGTTAGAATTAGGGTTTTGGTTCAAATTTAGGGTTTAAGATCTAAATTAGGGTTTTGGGTCAAAATTAGGGTTTATGCTTTGAATTAGGGTTTAGGGTTAAAAATAGGGTTTGGGTCAAATTTGGGTTACGGGTTAAATGTAGGATCTTGGGTCAAAAATAGGGTTTGTATTAGGGTTTTGGGTCTAAATTAGGGTTATTGGGTGAGGTAGGGTTTGGGTGAGTGGGGCTTGGGGTTATTTTGGGTCAAAATTAGGGTTTTGGGTCAAATTGGTTGGGTTTTGGGACAAAATAGGCTTAGAAGTAGGGTTTTGGGTCTAAATTTGGGTTAGTTTGGGTTTGGTCAAATTTTGGGTTTTGGGTCAAAATTAGTGTGGGTGAGTTAAAGGGTTTTGGGACAAAATAGGGTTAGAATTAGGGTTTGGGTCATAATTAGGGTCTTGGGTCAAGATTAGGGTTATGGGTCAAATTTAGGGTTTAGGGTTAAAATTAGGGTTTGGTTTATAGGGTTAGGGTTAAATTGGGGTTTTGGACAAAATAGGGTTAGAATTAGGGTTTGGGTGTTGGGCTTGGGATTTTGGGTCAAAATTAGGGTTTTGGGTCAAAATAGGTTTTGGGACAAAAATAGGCTTAGATTAGGGTTTTGGGTCTAAATTTGGGTTGTGGGTTTTGGCAAATTTTGGGTTTTGGGTCAAAATTAGGTGTGGGTTTGAGTTAAGGGTTTTGGGACAAAAATAGGGTTAGAATTAGGGTTTTGGGTCAAAGTGGGGTGGGTCAAATTTGGGGTTGAATTAGGGTTTGGATGTTGGGTTTTGGGTCTAAGTTGGGGTTTTGGGTGAGTTAGGGTTTTGGGTCAAAGTTAGGGCTTTGGGTTATTGGGTCAAAATTTAGGTTTTGGATCCAAATTAGGGTTTGGGTTGAATTAGGGTTTGAGTAAAAAATAGGGTTTTGGGACAAAAGGGGTTAGAATTAGGGTTTTGTGTCTAAATTAGAGTCTTGGGTCAAAATTAGGGTTCTGGTTAAATTTAGGGTTTAGGGTCAAAATTTAGGTTTTGGATTAAATTAGGGTTAGGTTAAATTTAGGGTTTGGGACAAAAATAGGGTTAGAATTAGGGTTTTGGTTCAAATTTAGGGTTTAAGATCTAAATTAGGGTTTTGGGTCAAAATTAAGGTTTATGCTTTGAATTAGGGTTTAGGGTTAAAAATAGGGTTTTGGGTCAAAATTAAGGTTAAGGTTAAATGTAGGATCTTGGGTCAAAAATAGGGTTTGTATTAGGGTTTTGGGTCTAAGTTAGGGTTATTGGGTCGAGTTAGGGTTTGGGTCAGATTAGGGCTTGGGGTTATTTTGGGTCAAATTAGGGTTTGGTCAAATGGGTTTTGGGTCAAAATAGGGTTTTGGGACAAAATAGGCTTAGAATTAGGGTTTTGGGTCTAAATTTGGGTGTGGGTTTTCAAATTTTGGTTTGAGTCAAAATTAAGTGTGGGTTGAGTTAAAGGGTTTGGGACAAAAATAGGGTTAGAATAGGTTTTGGGTCATAATTAGGGTCTTGGGTCAAAATAGGGTTATGGGTCAAATTAGGGTTGGGTAAAAAGGGTTTGGTTAAAGGGTGGGAACGGGTGGACAAAAAAGGTTAAATTAGGGTTTGGGTCAAATAGGGCTTCTTATTTTGGGTCAAAATTAGGGTTTGGCAAAATAGGTTTTGGACAAAAAAGGCTTAAATTAGGGTTTGGGTCTAAATTGGGTAGATTTGGGTTTGTCAAATTTTGGGTTTTGGGTCAAAATTAAGGTGTCGGGTTTGAGTTAAAAGGGTTTTGGGACAAAATAGGGTTAAATTAGGGTTTTGGGTCAAAATGGGTTGGTCAAATTTAGGGTTGAATTAGGGTTTTGGATCGAATTGGGTTTGGGTCTAAATTGGGGTTTTGGGTGATTAGGGTTTTGGGTCAAAATTGGGCTTTGGGTTAATTGGGTCAAAATTTGGGTTTGGATCCAAAGTAGGGTTTTGGGTTTGAATTAGGGTTTTGAGTAAAATAGGGTTTTGGGACAAGGTTAGAATTAGGGATTTTGTGTCTAAATTAGAGTCTTGGGTCAAAATTAGGGTTCTGGTTAAATTTAGGGTTTAGGGTCAAAATTTAGGTTTTGGATTAAAATTAGGGTTAGGTTAAATTTAGGGTTTTGGGACAAAAATAGGGTTAGAAGTAGGGTTTTGGTTCAAATTTAGGGTTTGAGATCTAAATTAGGGTTTTGGGTCAAAATTAGGGTTTATGCTTTGAATTAGGGTTTAGGGTTAAAAAAAGGGTTTTGGGTCAAATTTAGGGTTCTTGGTTAAATGTAGGATCATGGGTCAAAAATAGGGATTGTATTAGGGTTTTGCGACTAAATTAGGGTTATTGGGTGAGTGGGGTTTTGGGTCAGTAGGGCTTGGGGTTATTTTGGGTCAAAATTGGGTTTTGGGTAAATAGGGTTTTGTAAAATAGGTTTGGGACAAAATAGGCTTAGAATTAGGGTTTTGGGTCTAAATTTGGGTTGATGGGTTTTCGTCAAATTTTGGGTTTTGGTCAAAATTAGGTGTCGGGTTTGAGTTAAAAGGTTTTGGGACAAAAATAGGGTTAGAATTAGGGTTTTGGGTCATAGTTGGGTCTTGGGTCAAAAGTGGGTTATGGGTCAAATTTGGGTTTAGGGTTAAATTAGGGTTTGGTTTAAATTAGGGTTAGGTTAAATTCGGGGTTTTCGGACAAAAATAGGGTTAGAAGTAGGGTTTGGGTCGTTGGGCTTCGGTTATTTTGGGTCAAAAATAGGGTTTTGGGTCAAAAATAGGGTTTTGGGACAAAAATAGGCTAAGAATAAGGGGTAGGGAACAAAATTAGGGTTAGAATTTGGGTATTCAGTCAAATTATGGGTTGTGGGTCAAAATTAAGGTGTAGGGTTTGAGTTAAAGGGTTTTGGACAAAAATAGGGTTAGAATTAGGGTTTTGGGTCAAAATTAGGGTTTAAAATTAGGGTTGAATTAGGGTTTGGATCGAATTAGGGTTTGGGTCTAAATTGGGGTTTGGGTGAAGGGTTTTGGGTCAAAATTAGGGCTTTGGGTTAAAATGGGTCAAAATGTAGGAAATTTATCCAAATTAGGTTTTTCGTTTTGAATTAGGGTTTTGAGAAAAATATGGGGTTTTGGGACACAATGAGGGTTACAATTAGGGATTTTGTGACTAAATTAGAGACTTGTGTCAAAATTAGGGTTAAAGGTTAAATTAAGGGTTTAGGGTCAAAATTTAGGTATTTGGATTAAAATTAGGGTTCTGGGTTAAATTTAGGTTTTTGGGACAAAAATAGGGTTTGAATTAGTGTTTTTGTTCATATTTAGGGTTTT
This sequence comes from Sophora flavescens, assembly GCA_030762895.1. NCBI lineage: Eukaryota > Viridiplantae > Streptophyta > Magnoliopsida > Fabales > Fabaceae > Sophora > Sophora flavescens. Next base: position 21,189 of record JAUPTC010000937.1, on the reverse strand, counting down.
AGATCTAAATTAGGGTTTTGGGTCAAAATTAGGGTTTATGCTTTGAATTAGGGTTTAGGGTTAAAAATAGGGTTTGGGTCAAATTTAGGGTTCTGGTTTAAATGTAGGATCTTGGGTCAAAAATAGGGTTTGTATTAGGGTTTGGGTCTAAATTAGGGTTATTGGGTGAGTTGGGTTTGGGTCGATGGGGCTTGGGGTTATTTTGGGTCAAAATTGGTTTTGGGCAAATTAGGGTTTAAAATGGTGGGACAAAAATAGGCTTAGAATTAGGGTTTTGGGTCTAAATTTGGGTGTGGGTTTTCGGTCAAATTTTGGGTTTGGTCAATTAGGTGTGGTTTGAGTTAAGGTTTTGGGACAAAAATAGGGTTAGAATTAGGGTTTTTGGGTCATAGTTAGGGTCTTGGGTCAAAATTAGGGTTCTGGGTCAAATTTAGGGTTTAGGGTTAAATTAGGGTTGGTTTAGGGTTTGGTTAAATTAGGGTTTCGGACAAAAATAGGGTTAGAATTAGGGTTTGGGTCGTTGGGCTTGCTTATTTTGGGTCAAAATTGGGTTTGGGTAAAATAGGTTTGGGACAAAAATAGGCTTAGATTAGGGTTTTGGGTCTAAATTTGGGTTTGGGTTTAGGTTAAATTTTGGGTTTTGGGTCAAAATTAGGTGTGGGTTGAGTTAAAGGTTTTGGGACAAAAATAGGGTTAGAATTAGGGTTTTGGGTCATATTTAGGGTTTTGGGTCAAATTAGGGTTGGAAATTAGGGTTTGTAATTGGTGGGTTGGGTTAAAGGTTTTGGACAAAATAGGGTGTTAGGTTTGGAATAGGGTTGGGTCAATAGGGTTTTGGGTATAGGTTTTGGGACAAAAATAGGCTTAGAAGAGGGTTTTGGGTCTAAATTTGGGTTTTGGGTTTTGTCAAATTTTGGGTTTTGGGTCAAAATTAAGGGTTTGGTTAAAGGGTTTTGGGACAAAAATAGGGTTAATTAGGGTTTTGGGTCATAATTGGGTTTTGTCAAATAGGTTAGTAATTAGGGTTTGGATCAAATAGGGTTTTGGGTCTAAATTGGGGTTTGGGTCGGAGTTAGGGTTTTGGGTCAAAGGTGGGTTTGGGTTAATTTGGGTCAAAATTTGGTTTGGATCCAAAGTAGGGTTTGGTTGAATTAGGGTTTGAGTAAAAATAGGGTTTTGGGACAAAGGGGTTAGAATTAGGGATTTTGTGTCTAAATTAGAGTCTTGGGTCAAAATTAGGGTTCTGGTTAAATTTAGGGTTTAGGGTCAAAATTTAGGTTTTGGATTAAAATTAGGGTTGGTTAAATTTAGGGTTTTGGGACAAAAATAGGGTTAGAATTAGGGTTTTGGTTCAAATTTGGGTTTAAGATCTAAATTAGGGTTTTGGGTCAAAATTAGGGTTTATGCTTTGAATTAGGGTTTAGGGTTAAAAATAGGGTTTTGGGTCAAATTTGGGTTAGGTTAAATGTAGGATCTGGGTCAAAAATAGGGTTTGTATTAGGGTTTTGGGTCTAAATTAGGGTTATTGGGTGAGTAGGGTTTGGGTCGTTAGGGCTTGGGGTTATTTTGGGTCAAATGTTTTGGGTCAAAATAGGGTTGGGTCAAAGTGGGACAAAAATAGGCTTAGAATTAGGGTTTGGGTCTAAATTTGGGTTAGAATTTGGGTTTTGATCAAATTTTGGGTTTTGGTCAAAATTAAGGTGTGGGTTTGAGTTAAAGGGTTTTGGGACAAAAATAGGGTTAGAATTAGGGTTTTTGGGTCATAATTAGGGTCTTGGGTCAAAATTAGGGTTATGGGTCAAATTTAGGGTTTAGGGTTAAATTAGGGGGTTGGTTTAAATTTAGGGTTAGGTTAAATTAGGGGTTTTGGACAAAAATAGGGTTAGAATTAGGGTTTGGGTGTAGGGCTTGGGTTATTTTGGGTCAAATTAGGGTTTGGGTAAAATAGGTTTTGGGACAAAAATAGGCTTAAATTAGGTTTTGGGTCTAAATTTGGGTTAGAATTTGGGTTTTCAGTCAAATTTTGGGTTTTGGGTCAAAATTAAGGTGTCGGGTTTCGAGTTAAAAAAAGGGTTTTGGGACAAAAATAGGGTTAGAATTAGGGTTTTTGGGTCAAAATTAGGGTTCTGGGTCAAATTTAGGGTTCGAATTAGGGTTTTGGATCAGAATTAGGGTTTTGGGTCTAAATTGGGGTTTTTGGGTCAGAATTAGGGTTTTGGGTCAAATTAGGGTTTTGGGTTAATTTGGGTCAAAATTTGGTTTGGATCCAAATTAGGGTTTTGGGTTTGAATTAGGGTTTGAGTAAAAATAGGGTTTTGGGACAAAGGGTTAGAATTAGGGATTTTGGTCAAATTAGAGTCTTGGGTCAAAATTAGGGTTCTGGTTAAATTTAGGGTTTTGGTTCATAATTTTGGTTTTTGGATTAAAATTAGGGTTCTGGGTTAAATTTAGGGTTTTGGGACAAAAATAGGGTTAGAATTAGGGTTTTGGTTCAAATTTAGGGTTTAAGATCTAAATTAGGGTTTATGGTCAAAATTAGGGTTTATGCTTTGAATTAGGGTTTAGGGTTAAAAATAGGGTTGTGGGTCAAATTTGGGTTAAGGGTTAAATGTAGGATCTTGGGTCAAAAATAGGGTTTGTATTAGGGTTTTGGGTCTAAATTAGGGTTATTGGGTGAATTAGGGTTTGGTCGGATGGGCTTGGGGTTATTTTGGGTCAAAAAGGGCAAATGGGTTTTGGGTCAAAATAGGGTTTTGGGACAAAAATAGGCTTAGAATTAGGGTTTTGGGTCTAAATTTGGGTTAGAATTTGGGTTTCGATCAAATTTTGGGTTTTGGGTCAAAATTAGGTGTCGGGTTCGAGTTAAAGGGTTTTGGGACAAAAATAGGGTTAGAATTAGGGTTTTGGGTCATAATTAGGGTCTTGGGTCAAAAGTAGGGTTATGGGTCAAATTTAGGGTTTAGGGTTAAATTAGGTTTGGTTTAAATTAGGGTTGTTAAATTGGGTTTGGACAAAAATAGGGTTAGAATTAGGGTTTGGGTGTGGGCTTGGGTTATTTTGGGTCAAATTAGGGTTTTGGTCAAAATAGGTTTTGGGACAAAAATAGGCTTAAATTAGGGTTTGGGTCTAAATTTGGGTTTGGGTTTCGTCAAATTTTGGGTTTTGGGTCAAAATTAGGTGTGGGTTGAGTTAAAAGGGTTTTGGGACAAAAATAGGGTTAAATTAGGGTTTTGGGGTGGTCAATTTAGGGTTGAATTAGGGTTTTGGATGTTGGGTTTGGGTCTAAATGGGGTTTTGGGTCAGTTGGGTTTGGGTCAAATTGGGCTTTGGTTATTTGTCAAAATTTGGTTTTGGATCATTGGGTTTGTTTGAATTAGGGTTGAGTAAAAGGGTTTTGGGACAAAGGGTTAGAATTAGGTTTGGTCTAATTAGGTCTTGGTCAAAATTGGGTTCTGGTTAATTGGGTTTGGGTCAAAATTTGGTTGGTTTTGGGTTAGGTTAAATTTGGGTTGGGACAAAATAGGGTTAGAATTAGGGTTTTGGTTCAAATTTGGGTTTAAGATCTAAATTGGGTTTGGGTCAAATTAGGGTTTATCTTGAATTGGGTTTAGGGTTAAAATAGGGTTTTGGGTCAATTTGGGTTGGTTAAATGTAGGATCTTGGGTCAAAAAGGGTTTGTATTAGGGTTTGGGTCTAAATTAGGGTTATTGGGTGAAATAGGGTTTGGGTGAATGGGGCTTGGGGTTATTTTGGGTCAAAATTAGGGTTTTGGGTCAAAAATAGGGTTTTGGGACAAAAATAGGGTTTTGGGACAAAAATAGGCTTAGAAATAGGGTTTTGGGTCTAAATTTGGGTTAAATTGGGTTTTGATCAAATTTTGGGTTTTGGTCAAAATTAAGGTGTCGGGTTGAGTTAAAAGGGTTTTGGGACAAAAATAGGGTTAGAATTAGGGTTTTGGGTCATAATTAGGGTCTTGGGTCAAAATTAGGTTATGGGTCAAATTAGGGTTTAGGGTTAAAATTAGGGTTTGGTTTAAATAGGGTTGGGTTAAATTGGGGTTTTGGACAAAAATAGGGTTAGAATTAGGGTTTGGGTGAGTGGGCTTGGTTATTTTGGGTCAAAAAGGGTTTTGGGTCAAAATAGGTTTTGGGACAAAAATAGGCTTAAATTAGGGTTTTGGGTCTAAATTTGGGTTAGAATTGGGTTTTGATCAAATTTTGGGTTTTGGGTCAAAATTAAGGTGTGGTTTGAGTTAAAGGGTTTTGGGACAAAAATAGGGTTAGAATTAGGGTTTTGGGTCAAAAAGAGGGGTCAAATTTGGGGTTCGAATTAGGGTTTGGATCGAATTAGGGTTTGGGTCTAAATTGGGGTTTTGGGTCGAGTAGGGTTTGGGTCAAAATTAGGGCTTTGGGTTAATTTGGGTCAAAATTTGGTTTGGATCCAAATTAGGGTTTTGGGTTTGAATTAGGGTTTGAGTAAAAAATAGGGTTTTGGGACAAAAGGGTTAGAATTAGGGATTTTGTGTCTAAATTAGAGTCTTGGGTCAAAATTAGGGTTCTGGTTAAATTTAGGGTTTAGGGTCAAAATTTAGGTTTTGGATTAAAATTAGGGTTCTGGGTTAAATTTAGGGTTTTGGGACAAAAATAGGGTTAGAATTAGGGTTTTGGTTCAAATTTAGGGTTTAAGATCTAAATTAGGGTTTTGGGTCAAAATTAGGGTTTATGCTTTGAATTAGGGTTTAGGGTTAAAAATAGGGTTTTGGGTCAAATTTAGGGTTCTGGGTTAAATGTAGGATCTTGGGTCAAAAATAGGGTTTGTATTAGGGTTTTGGGTCTAAATTAGGGTTATTGGGTCAGAATTAGGGTTTTGGGTCAGAATTAGGGCTTGGGGTTATTTTGGGTCAAAATTAGGGTTTTGAGTCAAAATTAGGGTTTTGGGTCTAAAATAGGGTTTTGGGACAAAAATAGGCTTAGAATTAGGGTTTTGGGTCTAAATTTGGGTTAGAATTTGGGTTTTCAGTCAAATTTTGGGTTTTGGGTCAAAATTAAGGTGTCGGGTTTCGAGTTAAAAAAATGGTTTTGGGACAAAAATAGGGTTAGAATTAGGGTTTTTGGGTCATAATTGGGTCTTGGGTCAAAAGTAGGGTTATGGGTCAAATTAGGGTTTAGGGTTAAAATTAGGGTTTGGTTTAAATTAGGGTTAGGTTAAATTGGTTGGACAAAATAGGGTTAGAATTAGGGTTTGGGTGAATTGGGCTTGGGTTATTTTGGGTCAAAATTGGTTTTGGGTCAAATAGGTTTTGGGACAAAAATAGGCTTAAATTAGGGTTTTGGGTCTAAATTTGGGTTATGGGTTTTTCAAATTTTGGTTTTGGGTCAAAATTAGGTGTGGTTTGAGTTAAAAGGTTTTGGGACAAAAATAGGGTTAGAATTAGGGTTTTGGGTCAAATAGGGTTAGGGTCAAATTTAGGGTTGAATTAGGGTTTTGGATGAGTGGGTTTTGGGTCTAATTGGGGTTTTGGGTCTGGGTTTTGGGTCAAATTGGGCTTTGGGTTATTTGGGTCAAATTTGGTTTTGGATCAAATTAGGGTTTGGGTTTGAATTAGGGTTTGAGTAAAAATAGGGTTTTGGGACAAAGGGTTAAATTAGGGATTTTGTGTCTAAATTAGAGTCTTGGGTCAAAATTAGGGTTCTGGTTAAATTTAGGGTTTGGGTCAAAATTTAGGTTTTGGATTAAATTAGGGTTAGGTTAAATTTAGGGTTTTGGGACAAAAATAGGGTTAGAATTAGGGTTTTGGTTCAAATTTAGGGTTTAAGATCTAAATTAGGGTTTTGGGTCAAAATTAGGGTTTATGCTTTGAATTAGGGTTTAGGGTTAAAAATAGGGTTTTGGGTCAAATTTAGGGTTAGGGTTAAATGTAGGATCTTGGGTCAAAAATAGGGTTTGTATTAGGGTTTTGGGTCTAAATTAGGGTTATTGGGTGAGAGGGTTTGGTGAAGGGGCTTGGGGTTATTTTGGGTCAAAATTAGGGTTTGGGTCAAAATAGGTTTGGGACAAAATAGGCTTAAATTAGGGTTGGGTCTAAATTTGGGTTATTTGGGTTTTCAAATTTTGGGTTTTGGGTCAAAATTAAGGTGTGGGTTGAGTTAAAAGGTTGGGACAAAAATAGGGTTAGAATTAGGTTTTGGGTCATAATTAGGGTCTTGGGTCAAAAGTGGGTTATGGGTCAAATTTAGGGTTTAGGGTTAAAGGGTTTGGTTAATGTTAGGTAATTGGGTTTGGACAAAATAGGGTTAGAATTAGGGTTTGGGTAAGTAGGGCTTGGTATTTTGGGTCAAAATTAGGGTTTTGGTCAAAATAGGTTTTGGACAAAATAGGCAAATTAGGGTTTGGGTCTAAATTTGGGTTATGGGTTTGTCAAATTTTGGGTTTTGGGTCAAAATTAAGGTGTCGGGTTGAGTTAAAGGTTTGGGACAAAAATAGGGTTAAATTAGGGTTTTGGGTCAAATAGGGTAAGTCAAATAGGGTTGAATTAGGGTTTGGATCAAGTAGGGTTTGGGTCTAAATTGGGGTTTTGGGTCGTAGGGTTTGGGTCAAAATTAGGGCTTTGGGTTAATTTGGGTCAAAATTTAGGTTTGGATCCAAATTAGGGTTTAGGGTTTGAATTAGGGTTTGAGTAAAAAATAGGGTTTTGGGACAAAGGGTTAGAATTAGGGATTTTGTGTCTAAATTAGAGTCTTGGGTCAAAATTAGGGTTCTGGTTAAATTTAGGGTTTAGGGTCAAAATTTAGGTTTTGGATTAAATTAGGGTTAGGTTAAATTTAGGGTTTTGGGACAAAAATAGGGTTAGAATTAGGGTTTTGGTTCAAATTTGGGTTTAAGATCTAAATTAGGGTTTTGGGTCAAATTAGGGTTTATGCTTTGAATTAGGGTTTAGGGTTAAAAATAGGGTTTTGGGTCAAATTTAGGGTTAGGTTAAATGTAGGATCTTGGGTCAAAAATAGGGTTTGTATTAGGGTTTTGGGTCTAAATTAGGGTTATTGGGTCAATTAGGGTTTGGTCAGTGGGGCTTGGGGTTATTTTGGGTCAAAATTAGGTTTTGGGAAATGGTTTTGGAAAATAGGTTGGGACAAAATAGGTTAAATTAGGGTTTTGGGTCTAAATTTGGGTTTGTCAAATAAGATAAGACAAAAAATAAAAGTTCAATTCAAAAAAAAATTTGGACAAAAAAGGCTTAAATAGGTTTGGTCTAAATTTGGGTTAAATTTGGGTTTTGGTCAAATTTTGGGTTTTGGGTCAAAATTAAGGTGTGGGTTTGAGTTAAAAGGTTTTGGGACAAAAATAGGGTTAGAATTAGGGTTTTGGGTCAAATTAGGGTTTGGGTCAAAATTAGGGTTATGGGTCAAATTTAGGGTTTAGGGTTAAAATTAGGGTTGGTTTAAAATTAGGGTTAGGTTAAATTAGGGTTTTGGACAAAAATAGGGTTAGAATTAGGGTTTGGGTCAAATTAGGGCTTGGGTTATTTTGGGTCAAAATTAGGGTTTTGGGTCAAAAATAGGTTTGGGACAAAAATAGGCTTAAATTAGGGTTTTGGGTCTAAATTTGGGTTAGAATTTGGGTTTGGTCAAATTTTGGGTTTTGGGTCAAAATTAAGGTGTCGGGTTCGAGTTAAAGGGTTTTGGGACAAAAATAGGGTTAGAATTAGGGTTTTGGGTCATAATGGGTAAAGTGGTCAAATTTAGGGTTGAATTAGGGTTTTGGATCGGATGGGTTTGGGTCTAAATTGGGGTTTTGGGTGAATTAGGGTTTTGGGTCAAAATTAGGGCTTAGGGTTAAAATGGGTCAAAATTTAAGGTTTGGATCCAAATTAGGGTTTTGGGTTTGAATTAGGGTTTGGTAAAATAGGGTTTGGGACAAAAGGGTTAGAATTAGGGATTTAGTGTCTAAATTAGAGTCTTGGTTCAAATTTAGGGTTCTTGGTTAAATTTAGGGTTTTGGGTCAAAATTTACGATTTTGGTTTAAAATTAGGGTTCAGTGTTAAATTTCGGGTTTTGGGACAAAAATAGGGTTAGAATTAGGGTTTCGGTTCAAATTTAGGGTTTAGGATCAAAATTAGGGTTTTGGGTCAAAATTAGGGTTTATGCTTTGAATTAGGGTTTAGGGTTAAAAATAGGGTTTTGGGTCAAATTTAGGGTTATGGGTTAAATGTAGGATCCTGGGTCAAAAATAGGGTTTGTATTAGGGTTTTGGGTCTAAATTAGGGTTATTGGGTCAGAATTAGGGTTTCCGGTGGGAATTGGGGCTTGGGGTTATTTTGGGTCAAATTGGGTTTTGGGCAAATGGTTTGGCGGTTTTGGGACAAAATAGGCTTAGAATTAGGGTTTTGGGTCTAAATTTGGGTTAGTTTGGGTTTTGGTCAAATTTTGGGTTTTGGTCAAAATTAGGTGTCGGGTTTCGAGTTAAAAAAAGGTTTTGGGGGACAAAAATAGGGTTAGAATTAGGGTTTTTGGGTCATAATTAGGGTCTTGGGTCAAAATTAGGGTTCTGGGTCAAATTTAGGGTATAGGGTTAAAATTGGTTGGTTTATTGGGTTAGGTTAAATTCGGGGTTTGGACAAAATAGGGTTAGAATTAGGGTTTGGGTGTTAGGGCTTGCGGTTATTTTGGGTCAAATTAGGGTTTTGGTAAATAGGTTTTGGGACAAAAATAGGCTTAGAATTAGGGTTTTGGGTCTAAATTTGGGTTAGATTTGGGTTTTGGTCAAATTTTGGGTTTTGGGTCAAAAGTAGGTGTGGGTTGAGTTAAAGGTTTTGGGACAAAAATAGGGTTAGAATTAGGTTTTGGTAAGGGGGGTGGGTTGGGTCAAATAGGGTTGAATTAGGGTTTGATCGAGTGGGTTTGGGTCTAAATTGGGGTTTGGGTGAGTGGGTTTGGGTCAAATTAGGGCTTTGGGTTAATTTGGGTCAAAAGGGTTTGGATCCAAATTAGGGTTTGGTTTGAATTAGGGTTGGTAAATAGGGTTTGGGACAAAGGGTTAGAATTAGGGATTTTGTGTCTAAATTAGAGTCTTGGGTCAAAATTAGGGTTAGTGGTTAAATTTAGGGTTTAGGGTCAAAATTTAGGTTTGGTTAAATTAGGGTTAGGTTAAATTTAGGGTTTGGGACAAAAATAGGGTTAGAATTAGGGTTTTGGTTCAAATTTGGGTTTAAGATCTAAATTAGGGTTTGGGTCAAAATTAGGGTTTATGCTTTGAATTAGGGTTTAGGGTTAAAAATAGGGTTTGGGTCAAATTTAGGGTTAGGTTAAATGTAGGATCTTGGGTCAAAAATAGGGTTTGTATTAGGGTTTTGGGTCTAAATTAGGGTTATTGGGTGATTAGGGTTTGTCGTGGCTTGGGGTTATTTTGGGTAAATGGGTGGGAAAAGGTGGCAAAATAGGCTTAAATTAGGGATTTGGTTATAAATTTGGGTTAGTATTTGGGTTTTCATTCAAATTTTGGGTTTTGGGTCAAATTTTAGGTGTCGGGTTTCGAGTTAAAAAATGGGTTTTGGAACAAAAATAGGGTTCGATTTAGGGTTTTTGTGTCATATTTTGGGTCTTGGGTCAAAATTAGGGTTATGGGTCAAATTTAGGGTTTAGGGTTAAATTAGGGTTTGGTTTAATAGGGTTAGGGTAAATTGGGGTTTTGGACAAAATAGGGTTAGATTAGGGTTTGGGTGTGGGCTTGGGTTATTTTGGGTCAAAATTAGGGTTTGGGTAAATAGGTTTTGGGACAAAAATAGGCTTAAATTAGGGTTTTGGGTCTAAATTTGGGTTAGATTTGGGTTTTGTCAAATTTTGGGTTTTGGGTCAAAATTAAGGTGTGGGTTTGAGTTAAAAGGTTTTGGGACAAAAATAGGGTTAGAATTAGGGTTTTGGGTCAAAAGGGGCAAAAGGGTGAATTAGGGTTTGGATGGTAGGGTTTGGGTCTAAATTGGGGTTTTGGGTGAATTGGGTTTGGGTCAAAATTAGGGCTTTGGGTTAATGGGTCAAAATTTGGGTTTGGATCCAAATTAGGGTTTTGGGTTTGAATTAGGGTTTGAGTAAAAATAGGGTTTGGGACAAAGAGGTTAGAATTAGGGATTTTGTGTCTAAATTAGAGTCTTGGGTCAAAATTAGGGTTCTGGTTAAATTTAGGGTTTAGGGTCAAAATTTAGGTTTTGGTTAAATTAGGGTTGGTTAAATTTAGGGTTTGGGACAAAAATAGTTTTATAATTAGGTTTTTGGTTCATATTTGGGTTTTTGATCTAAATTAGGGTTTTGGGTCAAAATTAGGGTTTATGCTTTGAATTAGGGTTTAGGGTTAAAAATAGGGTTTTGGGTCAATTTAGGGTTAGGTTAAATGTAGGATCTGGGTCAAAAATAGGGTTTGTATTAGGGTTTGGGTCTAAATTAGGGTTATTGGGTGAATTAGGGTTTGGGGGGCTTGGGGTTATTTTGGGTCAAAATTAGGGTTTTGGGTCAAAAAGGGTTTGGGACAAAATAGGCTTAAATTAGGGTTTTGGGTCTAAATTTGGGTTTGGGTTTGGTCAAATTTTGGGTTTTGGGTCAAAATTAGGTGTGGGTTGAGTTAAAGGTTTGGGAAAAATAGGGTTAAATTAGGGTTTTGGGTCATAATTGGGTCTTGGGTCAAATGGGTTATGGGTAAATTTAGGGTTTAGGGTTGGGTTTGGTTTTAGGGTTATTAAAGGGTTTGGACAAAAATAGGGTTAGAATTAGGGTTTGGTGGGGCTTGTTATTTTGGGTCAAATTAGGGTTTGGGTAAATGGTTTTGGGACAAAAATAGGCTTAATTAGGGTTTGGGTCTAATTTGGGTTATGGGTTTTGTCAATTTTGGTTTTGGGTCAAAATTAGGTGTGGGTTTCGTTAAAGGGTTTTGGGACAAAAATAGGGTTAGAATTAGGGTTTTGGGTAAGAAAAAGGGTTGAATTAGGGTTTGGATCGAGGGGTTTGGGTCTAAATTGGGGTTTTGGGTCAATTGGGTTTTGGGTCAAAATTAGGGCTTTGGGTTAATTTGGGTCAAAATTTGGTTTTGGATCCAAATTAGGGTTTGGGTTGAATTAGGGTTTGAGTAAAAATAGGGTTTTGGGACAAGAGGTTAGAATTAGGGATTTGTGTCTAAATTAGAGTCTTGGGTCAAAATTAGGGTTCTGGTTAAATTTAGGGTTTAGGGTCAAAATTTAGGTTTTGGTTAAATTAGGGTTAGGTTAAATTTAGGGTTTGGGACAAAAATAGGGTTAGAATTAGGGTTTTGGTTCATAATTTGGGTTTAAACTCTAATTTTGGGTTTTTGGTCAAAATTAGGGTTTATGCTTTGAATTAGGGTTTAGGGTTAAAAATAGGGTTTTGGGTCAAATTTAGGGTTAGGGTTAAATGTAGGATCTTGGGTCAAAAATAGGGTTTGTATTAGGGTTTGGGTCTAAATTAGGGTTATTGGGTGAGTTGGGTTTGGGTCGTGGGGCTTGGGGTTATTTTGGGTCAAATTAGGGTTTGGGTCAAAGGGTTTGGGAAATTGGGACAAAAATAGGCTTAAATTAGGGTTTTGGGTCTAAATTTGGGTTAAATTTGGGTTTTCAAATTTTGGGTTTTGGGTCAAAATTAGGTGTCGGGTTTGAGTTAAAGGGTTTTGGGACAAAAATAGGGTTAAATTAGGGTTTTGGGTCATAATTAGGGTCTTGGGTCAAATTGGGTTATGGGTCAAATTTAGGGTTTAGGGTTAAATTAGGGTTTGGTTTATAGGGTTAGGGTTAAATTCGGGGTTTGGACAAAATAGGGTTAGAATTAGGGTTTGGGTATGGGCTTGGGTTATTTTGGGTCAAATTGGGTTTGTCAAAATAGGTTTTGGGACAAAAATAGGCTTAAATTAGGGTTTTGGGTCTAAATTTGGGTTGTTGGGTTTTGGTCAAATTTTGGGTTTTGGGTCAAAATTAAGGTGTCGGGTTTCGAGTTAAAGGTTTTGGGACAAAAATAGGGTTAGAATAAGGGTTTTTGGTCAAGGGTGGCGGGTTGAATTAGGGTTTGGATCAGGGTTTGGGTCTAAATGGGGTTTTGGGTTGGGTTTTGGGTCAAAATTAGGGCTTTGGGTTAATTGGGTCAAAATTTGGTTGGATCCAAATTAGGGTTTGGGTTTGAATTAGGGTTGGTAAAAATAGGGTTTGGGACAAAAGAGGTTAGAATTAGGGATTTAGAGTCTAAATTAGACTCTTGCGTCAAAATTAGGGTTCTGGTTAAATTTAGGGTTTAGGGTCAAAATTTAGGTTTGGATTAAAATTAGGGTTAGGTTAAATTTAGGGTTTGGGACAAACCTAGGGATAGAATTCGGGGTTTGGTTCAAATTTAGTGTTTAAGCTCTAAATTAGGGTTTTGGGTCAAAATTAGGGTTTATGCTTTGAATTAGGGTTTAGGGTTAAAAATAGGGTTTTGGGTCAAATTTAGGGTTAGGGTTAAATGTAGGATACTGGGTCAAATAATGTTTTTTTTTAGGGTTTATGGTCTAAATTAGGGTTATTGGGTCAGAATTAGGGTTTTGGGTCAGAATTGGGGCTTGGGGTTATTTTGGGTCAAAATTAGGGTTTTGGGTCAAAATTAAGGGTGGGAAAAAGTTTGGGACAAAAATAGGCTTAGAATTAGGGTTTTGGGTCTAAATTTGGGTTAGAATTTGGGTTTTGATCAAATTTTGGGTTTTGGGTCAAAATTAAGGTGTCGGGTTTGAGTTAAAGGGTTTGGGACAAAAATAGGGTTAGAATTAGGGTTTTGGGTCAGAATTAGGGTCGTGGGTCAAAAGTAGGGTTATGGGTCAAATGTAGGGTTTAGGGTTAAAATTAGGGTTTGGTTTAAAATTAGGGTTAGGGTTAAATTAGGGTTCGGACAAAAATAGGGTTAGAAGTAGGGTTTGGGTCGAATAGGGCTTGGTTATTTTGGGTCAAAATTAGGGTTTTGGTCAAAATAGGTTTTGGGACAAAAATAGGCTAAATTAGGGTTTGGGTCTAAATTTGGGTTAGAATGGGTTTGTCAAATTTTGGGTTTGGGTCAAAAGTAGGTGTGGTGAGTTAAAGGTTTTGGGACAAAAATAGGGTTAGAATTAGGGTTTTGGGCAAAGGAGAGGAATTAGGGTTGATTAGGGTTTGGATCGAATTAGGGTTTGGGTCTAAATTGGGGTTTTGGGTCGAATTAGGGTTTGGGTCAAAATTAGGGCTTTGGGTTAATTTGGGTCAAAATTTGGTTTGGATCAAATTAGGGTTTGGGTTTGAATTAGGGTTTGGTAAAAATAGGGTTTGGGACAAGAGGTTAGAATTAGGGATTTTGTGTCTAAATTAGAGTCTTGGGTCAAAATTAGGGTTCTGGTTAAATTTAGGGTTTAGGGTCAAAATTTAGGTTTTGGATTAAATTAGGGTTAAGGTTAAATTTAGGGTTTGGGACAAAAATAGGGTTAGAATTAGGGTTTTGGTTCAAATTTAGGGTTTAAGATCTAAATTAGGGTTTTGGGTCAAAATTATGGTTTAGGGTTTGAATTAGTTTTTAGGGTTAACATTATGTTTTTGTGTCAGATTTAGGGATCTTGTTTAAATGTAGTATCTTTGGTAAAAAATAGTGTTTGTATTAGGGTTTTGGGTCTAAATTAGGGTTATTGGGTGATTAGGGTTGGGTCGATTGGGGCTTGGGGTTATTTTGGGTCAAAATTAGGGTTTTGGGTCAAAGGGAAAATGGGTGGGACAAAAATAGGCTTAGAATTAGGGTTTGGGTCTAAATTTGGGTTAGATTTGGGTTTCGGTCAAATTTTGGGTTTTGAGTCAAAATTAAGGTGTGGGTTTGAGTTAAAGGGTTTGGGACAAAAATAGGGTTAAATTAGGGTTTTGGGTCATAGTTAGGGTCTTGGGTCAAAATTGGGTCAAATTTAGGGTTTAGGGTTAAATTAGGGTTTGGTTTGTGGTGTTAATTGGGTTTGGACAAAAATAGGGTTAGAATTAGGGTTTGGGTCGTAGGGCTTGTTATTTTGGGTCAAATTAGGGTTTGGGTCAAAATAGGTTTTGGGACAAAAATAGGCTTAAATTAGGGTTTTGGGTCTAAATTTGGGTTAAATTGGGTTTTGATCAAATTTTGGGTTTGGGTCAAAATTAGGTGTGGGTTGAGTTAAAGGGTTTTGGGACAAAAATAGGGTTAAATTAGGGTTTTGGGTCAAAATTAGGGTTGGGTCAAATTTAGGGTTGAATTAGGGTTTGGATCGATTAGGGTTTGGGTCTAAATTGGGGTTTTGGGTCGATTAGGGTTGGGTCAAAATTAGGGCTTTGGGTTATTTGGGTCAAAATTTGGTTTGGATCCAAATTAGGGTTTGGTTGAATTAGGGTTTGAGTAAAAATAGGGTTTGGGACAAAAGGGTTAGAATTAGGGATTTTGTGTCTAAATTAGAGTCTTGGGTCAAAATTAGGGTTCTGGTTAAATTTAGGGTTTAGGGTCAAAATTTAGGTTTTGGATTAAAATTAGGGTTAGGTTAAATTTAGGGTTTTGGGACAAAAATAGGGTTTGAATTAGGGTTTTGAGTTAAAAATAGGTTTTAAGATCTAAATTAGGGATTTGGGTCAAAATTAGGGTTTATGCTTTGAATTAGGGTTTAGCGTTAAAAATAGGGTTTTGGGTCAAATTTAGGGTTAATGTTTAAATGTAGAATCCTAGTTCAAAAATAGGGTTTGTATTAGGGTGTTGTGTCTAAATAAGCGTTATTGGGTGAGAGGGTTTGGTCGATGGGCTTGGGGTTATTTTGGGTCAAAATTAGGTTTGGGAAAGGTAAAATGACAAAAATAGGCTTAGAATTAGGGTTTTGGGTCTAAATTTGGGTTTTCAGTCAAATTTTGGGTTTTGGGTCAAAATTAAGGTGTGGGTTCGAGTTAAAAGGGTTGGGACAAAAATAGGGTTAGAATTAGGGTTTTGGGTCATAATTAGGGTCTTGGTTCATAATTAGGGTTATAGGTAAAATTGAGGGTTTAGGGTTAAATTAGGGTTTGGTTTAATAGGGTTAGGTTAAATTCGGGGTTTTGGACAAAAATAGGGTTAGAATTAGGGTTTGGGTGTGGGCTTGGGTTATTTTGGGTCAAATTAGGGTTTGTCAAAATAGGTTTTGGGACAAAATAGGCTTAAATTAGGGTTTGGGTCTAAATTTGGGTTAGTTGGGTTTTTCAAATTTTGGGTTTTGGGTCAAAATTAAGGTGTGGGTTGAGTTAAAGGGTTTGGGACAAAATAGGGTTAAATTAGGGTTTTGTAAAAAAAATTAGGGTTGAATTAGGGTTTGGATCGAAGTAGGGTTTGGGTCTAAATTGGGGTTTTGGGTGAGGGTTTGGGTCAAAATTAGGGCTTTGGGTTAATTTGGGTCAAAATTTGGTTTGGATCCAAATTGGGTTTGGGTTTGAATTAGGGTTTGAGTAAAAATAGGGTTTGGGACAAAAGGGTTAGAATTAGGGATTTTGTGTCTAAATTAGAGTCTTGGGTCAAAATTAGGGTTCTGGTTAAATTTAGGGTTTAGGGTCAAAATTTAGGTTTTGGATTAAAATTAGGGTTAGGGTTAAATTTAGGGTTTGGGACAAAAATAGGGTTAGAATTAGGGTTTTGGTTCAAATTTTGGGTTAAAGATCAAAATTAGGGTATTGGGTCAAAATTAGGGTTTATGCTTTGAATTAGGGTTTAGGGTTAAAAATAGGGTTTTGGGTCAAATTTAGGGATAATGGTTAAATGTAGGATCTGGGTTAAAATATAGTGTTTGTATTAGGGTTTGGGTCTAAATTAGGGTTATTGGGTCAGTTAGGGTTTGGGTCGGTGGGGCTTGGGGTTATTTTGGGTCAAATTAGGGTTTGGAAAGGGTGCAAAAGGTGGGACAAAAATAGGCTTAGAATTAGGGTTTTGGGTCTAAATTTGGGTTAGAATTGGGTTTTCGGTCAAATTTTGGGTTTTGGGTCAAAATTAAGGTGTGGGTTTGAGTTAAAGGGTTTGGGACAAAAATAGGGTTAAATTAGGGTTTTGGGTCATAGTTAGGGTCTTGGGTCAAATTAGGGTTATGGGTCAAATTTAGGGTTTAGGGTTAAATTAGGGTTTGGTTTAAAAGGGTTAGGGTTAAATTAGGGGTTCGGACAAAAATAGGGTTAGAAGTAGGGTTTGGGTCGATAGGGCTTGGTTATTTTGGGTCAAAATTAGGGTTTGGGTCAAAATAGGTTTTGGGACAAAAATAGGCTTAAATTAGGGTTTGGGTCTAAATTTGGGTTAGAATTTGGGTTTCGTCAAATTTTGGGTTTGGGTCAAAATTAAGGTGTCGGGTTGAGTTAAAGGGTTTTGGGACAAAAATAGGGTTAGAATTAGGGTTTTGGGTCAAAGGGTTAGGTCAAATTTAGGGTTGAATTAGGGTTTGGATGAAGTAGGGTTTGGGTCTAAATTGGGGTTTTGGGTGTGGGTTGGGTCAAAAGTGGGGCTTTGGGTTATTTGGGTCAAAATTTGGTTTGGATCCAAATTAGGGTTTGGGTTTGAATTAGGGTTGAGTAAAAATAGGGTTTGGGACAAAAGGGGTAGAATTAGGGATTTTGTGTCTAAATTAGAGTCTTGGGTCAAAATTAGGGTTCTGGTTAAATTTAGGGTTTAGGGTCAAAATTTAGGTTTTGGATTAAATTAGGGTTAGGGTTAAATTTAGGGTTTTGGGACAAAAATAGGGTTAGAATTAGGGTTTTGGTTCAAATTTAGGGTTTAAGATCTAAATTAGGGTTTTGGGTCAAAATTAGGGTTTATGCTTTGAATTAGGGTTTAGGGTTAAAAATAGGGTTTTGGGTCAAATTTAGGGTTAGGGGTTAAATGTAGGATCCTGGGTCAAAAATAGGGTTTGTATTAGGGTTTTGGGTCTAAATTAGGGTTATTGGGTCAGAATTAGGGTTTCGGGTCCGAATTAGGGCTTGGGGTTATTTTGGGTCAAAATTCGGGTTTTGGAACAAAAATAGGCTTAGAATTAGGGTGTTGTGTCTAAATTTGGGTTAGAATTTGGGTTTCGGTCAAATTTTGGGTTTTGGGTCAAAATTAAGGTGTCGGGTTGAGTTAAAGGGTTTTGGGACAAAAATAGGGTTAAATTAGGGTTTTGGGTCATAATTGGGTCTTGGGTCAAAAGTAGGGTTATGGGTCAAATTTAGGGTTTAGGGTTAAATAGGTTGTTTAAATTAGGGTTAAAATTCGGGTTGGACAAAATAGGGTTAGAATTAGGGTTTGGTAGGGCTTGGTTATTTTGGGTCAAATTAGGGTTTTGTCAAAATAGGTTTTGGGACAAAAATAGGCTTAATTAGGGTTTGGGTCTAAATTTGGGTTAATTTGGGTTTGTCAAATTTTGGGTTTGGGTCAAAATTAGGTGTCGGTTGAGTTAAAGGTTTTGGGACAAAAATAGGGTTAGAATTAGGGTTTTGGGTCACAATTAGGGTTGGGTCAATTAGGGTTAATTAGGGATGAAGGGGTTTGGGTCTAAATTGGGGTTTTGGGTGTGGGTTTTGGGTCAAATTAGGGCTTTGGGTTAATTTGGGTCAAAATTTGGGTTTGGATCAAATTAGGGTTTGGGTTTGAATTAGGGTTTGAGTAAAAATAGGGTTTGGGACAAAAGGGTTAGAATTAGGATTTTGTGTCTAAATTAGAGTCTTGGGTCAAAATTAGGGTTCTGGTTAAATTTAGGGTTTGGGTCAAAATTTAGGTTTTGGATTAAATTAGGGTTAGGTTAAATTTAGGGTTTTGGGACAAAAATAGGGTTAGAATTAGGGTTTTGGTTCAAATTTAGGGTTTAAGATCTAAATTAGGGTTTGGGTCAAAATTAGGGTTTATGCTTTGAATTAGGGTTTAGGGTTAAAATAGGGTTTTGGGTCAAATTTAGGGTTAGGGTTAAATGTAGGATCTGGGTCAAAAATAGGGTTTGTATTAGGGTTTTGGGTCTAAATTAGGGTTATTGGGTGAGTTAGGGTTTGGGTCGTGGGGCTTGGGGTTATTTTGGGTCAAAATTAGGGTTGGTCAAAAGGACAAAAATAGGCTTAAATTAGGGTTTGGGTCTAAATTTGGGTTAAATTTGGGTTTGGTCAAATTTTGGGTTTGGGTCAAAATTAAGGTGTGGGTTGAGTTAAAGGGTTTGGGACAAAAATAGGGTTAAATTCGGGTTTTGGGTCATAATTAGGGTCTTGGGTCAAAATTAGGGTTATCGGTCAAATTTAGGGTTTAGGGTTAAAAGGTTTGGTTTAAAATTAGGGTTAGGTTAAATTAGGGTTTCGGACAAAAATAGGGTTAGAATTAGGGTTTGGGTCGATAGGCTTACGTTATTTTGGGTCAAAATTAGGGTTTGGGTCAAAAATAGGTTTTGGGACAAAAATAGGCTTAAATTAGGGTTTGGGTCTAAATTGGGTTAAATGGGTTTGATCAAATTTTGGGTTTGGGTCAAAATTAAGGTGTCGGGTTGAGTTAAAAGGGTTTTGGGACAAAAATAGGGTTAGAATTAGGGTTTTGGGTCAAAAATAGGGTTAGGGTCAAATTTAGGGTTGAATAGGGGATGATGGGTTTGGGTCTAAATGGGGTTTTGGGTGGGTTTGGGTCAAAATTAGGGCTTTGGGTTAGGGTCAAAATTTGGTTTGGATCCAAATTAGGGTTTGGGTTTGAATTAGGGTTTGAGTAAAAATAGGGTTTGGGACAAGAGGTTAGAATTAGGGATTTTGTGTCTAAATTAGAGTCTTGGGTCAAAATTAGGGTTCTGGTTAAATTTAGGGTTTAGGGTCAAAATTTAGGTTTTGGTTAAATTAGGGTTAAGGTTAAATTTAGGGTTTTGGGACAAAAATAGGGTTAGAATTAGGGTTTTGGTTCAAATTTGGGTTTAAGATCTAAATTAGGGTTTTGGGTCAAAATTAGGGTTTATGCTTTGAATTAGTGTTTAGGGTTAAAAATAGGGTTTGGGTCAAATTTAGGGTTGGGTTAAATGTAGGATCTTGGGTCAAAAATAGGGTTTGTATTAGGGTTTTGGGTCTAAATTAGGGTTATTGGGTGAATTAGGGTTTGGTGGATGGGGCTTGGGGTTATTTTGGGTCAAAATTAGGGTTTTGGGTCAAAAGGGTTCAAAAGGACAAAAATAGGCTAAATAGGGTTTTGGGTCTAAATTTGGGTTAGAATTTGGGTTTTGTCAAATTTTGGGTTTGGGTCAAAATTAAGGTGTCGGGTTGAGTTAAAAAAGGTTTGGGACAAAAATAGGGTTAGAATTTGGGTTTTACGGTCGTAATTAGGGTCTTGGGTCAAAATAAGGGTTATGGGTCAAATTTAGGGTTTATGGTTAAAATTAGGGTTTGGTTTAAAATTAGGGTTAGGGTTAAATTAGGGTTTGGACAAAAATAGGGTTAGAATTAGGGTTTGGGTAGAAGGGCTTGCGTTATTTTGGGTCAAAATTAGGGTTTTGTCAAAAATAGGTTTTGGGACAAAAATAGGCTAAATTAGGGTTTGGGTCTAAATTTGGGTTAGAATTGGGTTTTGATCAAATTTTGGGTTTTGGGTCAAAATTAAGGTGTCGGGTTTGAGTTAAAGGGTTTTGGGACAAAAATAGGGTTAGAATTAGGGTTTTGGGTCAAAATTAGGGTTAGGGTCAAATTTAGGGTTGAATTAGGGTTTGGATCGAAGTAGGGTTTGGGTCTAAATTGGGGTTTTGGGTGGATTAGGGTTTGGGTCAAAATTGGGCTTTGGGTTAATTTGGGTCAAAATTTGGTTTGGATCCAAATTAGGGTTTGGGTTTGAATTAGGGTTTGAGTAAAAATAGGGTTTGGGACAAAAGAGGGTTAGAATTAGGGATTTTGTGTCTAAATTAGAGTCTTGGGTCAAAATTAGGGTTCCTGGTTAAATTTAGGGTTTAGGGTCAAAATTTAGGTTTTTGGATTAAAATTAGGGTTCTGGGTTAAATTTAGGGTTTTGGGACAAAAATAGGGTTAGAATTAGGGTTTTGGTTCAAATTTAGGGTTTAAGATCTAAATTAGGGTTTATGCTTTGAATTAGGGTTTAGGGTTAAAAATAGGGTTTTGGGTCAAATTTAGGGTTCTGGGTTAAATGTAGGATCTTGGGTCAAAAATAGGGTTTGTATTAGGGTTTTGGGTCTAAATTAGGGTTATTGGGTGAGTGGGTTTGGTCGTGGGCTTGGGGTATTTTGGGTCAAATTAGGGTTTTGGTAAAGTAATGGGACAAAAATAGGCTTAGAATTAGGGTTTTGGGTCTAAATTTGGGTTAGATTTGGGTTTGATCAAATTTTGGGTTTGGGTCAAAATTAAGGTGTGGGTTGAGTTAAGGGTTTTGGGACAAAAATAGGGTTAGATTAGGGTTTGGGTCATAATTGGGTCTTGGGTCAAAATTAGGGTTATGGGTCAAATTTAGGGTTTAGGGTTAAATTAGGGTTTGGTTTAATTAGGGTTCGGTTAAATTCGGGGTTTCGGACAAAAATAGGGTTAGAATTAGGGTTTGGGTGAGTGGGCTTGGGTTATTTTGGGTCAAATTAGGGTTTTGGTCAAAAAAGGTTTTGGGACAAAAATAGGCTTAAATTAGGGTTTGGGTCTAAATTTGGGTTATTGGGTTTTGATCAAATTTTGGGTTTGGGTCAAAATTAAGGTGTGGGTTGAGTTAAAGGGTTTTGGGACAAAAATAGGGTTAGAATTAGGGTTTTTGGGTCAAAATTAGGGTTCTGGGTCAAATTTAGGGTTCGAATTAGGGTTTTGGATCAGAATTAGGGTTTTGGGGTCAAAATTAGGGCTTTGGGTTAATTTGGGTCAAAATTTAGGATTTGGATCCAATTAAGGGTTTTGGGTTTGAATTAGGGTTTGAGTAAAAATAGGGTTTGGGACAAAAGGGTTAGAATTAGGGATTTTGTGTCTAAATTAGAGTCTTGGGTCAAAATTAGGGTTCTGGTTAAATTTAGGGTTTAGGGTCAAAATTTAGGTTTTGGATTAAATTAGGGTTAGGTTAAATTTAGGTTTTTTGGACAAAAATAGGTTTAGAATTAGGGTTTTGGTTCAAATTTAGGGTTTAAGATCTAAATTAGGGTTTTGGGTCAAAATTAGGGTTTATGCTTTGAATTAGGGTTTAGGGTTAAAAATAGGGTTTTGGGTCAAATTTAGGGTTAGGGTTAAATGTAGGATCTGG